>NIVC01000391.1:265000-305000 GCA_002269645.1 Macrostomum lignano
GCAGTCCCAAACTCAGTTTTTTTAGTTTTGCATAAGTTTGTTGTCATAGCATTCTTTAAGCAAACAAATGTATTGTAAATCCAACGTTATGTGTCAAAAGCCAACCAATTTGTTGCTGCAAATTCAGGCAGACATTTGTTATTTACTGTCAGTTTACTCGAGTGGAAGTAGAAATTAAAATTTTGCAAGTACTCGTAGATGAAGTAATTAATCATGTCCTTGCATCCACCTCACTCCGACACCCTCCCCTCACTCCAACACCCTCCCCTAACTCCAACACCCTCCCCTCACTCCAACACCCTCCCCTCACTCCAACACCCTCCCCTCACTCCAACACCCTCCCCTCACTCCAACACCCACCCCTCACTCCAACACCCTCCCCTCACTCCAACACCCTCCCCTCAATCCAGCACCCACCTCTCACTCCAACACCCTCCCCTCACTCCAACACCCTCCCCTCACTCCAACACCCACCCCTCACTCCAGCACCCACCCCTCACTCCAGCACTTACCCCTCACTCCAGCACCCACCCCTCACTCCAGCACCCACCCCTCACTCCAGCACCCACCCCTCACTCCAACACCCACCCCTCACTCCAGCACCCACCCCTCACTCCAGCACCCACCCCTCACTCCAACACCGACCCCTCACTCCAACACCCACCCCTCACTTCAACACCCACCCCTCACTTCAACACCCACCCCTCACTCCAACACCCACCCCTCACTCCAACACCCACCCCTCACTTCAACACCCACCCCTCACTCCAGCACCCACCCCTCACTCCAACACCCACCCCTCACTCCAGCACCCACCCCTCACTCCAACACCCACCCCTCACTCCAGCACCCACCCCTCACTCCAGCACCCACCCCTCACTCCAGCACTTACCCCTCACTCCAGCACCCACCCCTCACTCCAGCACCCACCCCTCACTCCAGCACCCACCCCTCACTCCAACACCCACCCCTCACTCCAGCACCCACCCCTCACTCCAGCACCCACCCCTCACTCCAACACCGACCCCTCACTCCAACACCCACCCCTCACTTCAACACCCACCCCTCACTTCAACACCCACCCCTCACTCCAACACCCACCCCTCACTCCAACACCCACCCCTCACTTCAACACCCACCCCTCACTTCAACACCCACCCCTCACTCCAACACCCACCCCTCACTCCAACACCCACCCCTCACTTCAACACCCACCCCTCACTTCAACACCCACCCCTCACTCCAACACCCACCCCTCACTTCAATACCCACTTTTAATCGAGCCCTCATTTAATACTCGCGAAACCGCGAACCAGAGTGCTGAGCTGAGCTTTCACACAGTGAGAACTAATGTATATTGAACACAAACTGAGCTATCCGTAAGCAGATGAACAATCACGATTTACAATCAAAATCACGATAAGTCACTTGAATAAAAAACAGCCCGATGAAAACTGTCGCTCAATCGATCTATACGCGTAAAGATAATTTGCACAAGTAAATAACGAAAATAATAATCAACAGAAAAATGGAAGAGTTATGGAGCATAATATCAGACTGCGTATTACCGGTAGAAGTCGAATGTTTTCAATGAATCCCAACTTATACTAATTGATTTCATGAGATATTTTCGGCCAGCTAACTGCTGTCCGGATCTACTACTGTAGTCACTGGAGTCGCAATTGAAATATAAACTGGCATCGATATTTTGCAATAGAATCATTTTGGCGAGTTTTTGAGCAAAAATTGTGAGCCAATGACTGCTGGTTAAAGGAAAGTACGAGCTTATTCACTTGAAGTTGAAAACTACGCACTTTTTAAAGGCCGATCTTGCTTTAGAATGAGCGAGCATATTAAAGAGACAATTCTCGTGCCCACAATTCCCAAATGATGTGGCTGCGCACCAATTTAAACCACGGAGAAACTGCTCTGCCTTCTCAAACTTTTATCGACTGAACAGCTCTGCTCTCTGCAGCAAGACCAATCCAATGCACGTTCCTTATATGAAAATAATTCAATAGTTTTGACTGTACGGTAAAATGTTTAATTATCCAACTTTGAGCTGAAAGGCAGACAATTTCTAGAAATTCGGCCTTCAATTACGAGCCAATTTTTTTCAGAAATTTTGAAATTTCGCTGCGTCCTTGCTAACATCAATCACCGAGTCGAGCCCGCGACCTCAACTCCGGTGTTGGCCTCAGCCGCCTCCTGCTCAGCTCCGGCTGTCAGGTTGTCCACCGACGCTGACCTTCCCGAAGTCGGCGACACCGAGTTCGGGATTGGCACCGACAGGTAGCGCCGCTCCAGGGACGGCTTCGGCAGAGTCGCTGGCGGCGTTGGCTGCGGCACGGGCGTCGTCGGCGACTGCACCGGCGTCGGTTGAATCGATGAGTCCTGAACCGTCGATGCAGCTGGCGGCGCAGGCGGGGGTGGCCGAGGCGGCGGCGGCACGGAGGGCGGCGGCGGCCGCGGCACAGCCGGTGCAGATGGTCGACGCGGCTGCTGCCGCTGCGGCTGCTCCGCCGAAGTCAACGACGACGACGTTTTCGTCGCCGCCTCGTTATTCGTCGGATGCGGCGGGACCGCTGGGCCGCTGCGCTGCTGAATTGCGGGGCTTTTGGGCACTGACTGCGCCTGCGGCTGCGTCACCGTGGCGTAGACGTCTGGAGTGGCGATTGCGTAATTGTCGTCATCAAACGCTGAGGGGTCCGCGTTTTCGTCGTCGCTGTCGCTGCTGCTCCGGTTGGCCGCGTAGCGCGGGCAGCGACCGCCGCCATCCTGGGCAACTGCGGCGGCGGGCGACTGTAGGCGAGCCGTCATGTCGGCAACGAAGTCGGATTTGGCCTGGGGGCGGTGAGCGGCTGAAAAGCTGAAGCGCAGTGTAGCCTGGCCGGTGCAGCTCCGGGCGCCGAACTCGATGCGGACAATTTCGGCCATGTGGCCGAAGCTGAGCGGAAATTGGTTAAAATTGTGAAAATGCGCATTTAGTCTACTGTGAGTAGTTAGAAAAATTGCCAATGTCCGGAAATTCTCTTGAGAAATTCAAAAAGAGAGCAATTGAAGATTATTTTGAAGTTTTAAAGGCATAAAGTTTTAGAAAAAAAACAATGCTAATTAACTACTTATAGTACACTGGAGTGTGAAGTCTCATGCCAAAAATGGTATATTAATGACAAAAAAGGTACAAAAGGAGGTAACAGGTTCACCCAGCAGGCGCTCCCTCATGAGTTTGCTCATGAACTTAGTCAGACTCATAAACTTGTTAACTCCCCAATGAAGTCATTCGCTCACTCACCACAGCCCAACTCATTCACCGTAACAGTGAAGATGACTGCTCACTTCTATATCTGCATTTGCTTCCTTGCCGCTGTAACACCTGCAACTCTATGAAGGCGATCCTGCATACAAATTTACCACATAACGGGAGCGAGCGGCAGCTCACTAGAAGGGCGGTAGGCGAGCCAAAATGAAAAAAATTTTAACCCGCGGGTAAATTTTCAGCTCACGGGACCGCGCCGTACTCAAGACGCAGACAATTGTGCACAATAGCCCAGTGCAAACTGCTGTACACTGAGCTGAACATCTCACAGTGTCAATGCAGTACTGAGCCATTGTAAACAGCTCCCCAGGTGCACACTGTGGCAACCTCTGTCTCATCGCGGCAGCCCGAATTTCCGTGTTGTTGTTTTAGTAAAAATGAATCTCTTCTATAGACAAGCATTCTCTCTCCTTTCTCTCTCTCTCTCTCTCTACAGGTGATCCTTGAGCTTGAGCAGAAGCATGACTCCGAGTTTCCTAACTTAGACTTGCAATTAAACTTCGGCAAGCCCGTTTGTACTTAGCCAACTTTTTTTCAAGCATTCCTTGCCAAGCTGCCGTGCGGACAGGCCAGGTAAATGCAGCAATTCAGATATGTCTGCTATTATGCACTGGCACTTTATCTGGCTGGCACAGCCGGCAATGCTCAACACATGTGCAGGCTGCGAGTTCTTGTAGAACGCATTGATTAGTTGGACTGCATAGACTGGAGATTAATCTCTGTGATAAAGTATGGAGTCGCTAGGGGACTGATAACCGAAGGGGTCCAGGAGTGCGGGGTGGATAACCGAAGAACCTATAGACTGTGGTAGCACCGTAGAACCAAAAGACCCAGGGGTCGAAGATGTGGGGGGGGGGGGTAATCAAATGACCCAGCGGTAGACAGCGGACCGCCAAAGGACCCAGAATAGAGGGGCGGATAACTGAGATACTCTGAGAGAGGCGGATAACCGAGGGACTTTTAGAGGGGCGGATAACCGAGGGACTTTTAGAGAGGCGGATATCCGAGGGACTTTTAGAGGGGCGGATAACCGAGGGACTTTTAGAGGGACGGATATCCGAAGGGCCCAGGAGTAGGGGGGGGCGGATAATCAAAGGGCCCAGGAGTAGTAGGGGGGGGCGGATAATCAAAGGGCACAGGAGTAGGGGGCGGATAATCAAAGGGCCCAGGAGTAGTAGGGGCGGATAATCAAAGGGCACAGGAGTAGGGGGCGGATAATCAAAGGGCACAGGAGTAGGGGGCGGATAATCAAAGGGCCCAGGAGTAGGGGGGGCGGATAATCAAAGGGCCCAGGAGTAGGGGGCGGATAATCAAAGGGCCCAGGAGTAGGGGGCGGATAATCAAAGGGCCCAGGAGTAGGGGGCGGATAATCAAAGGGCCCAGGAGTGGGGGGGGCGGATAATCAAAGGGCACAGGAGTAGGGGCGGATAACTGAAATAAACTGGTAGCCTAGTAAAATCCGGGAAGCCCAACCTTTTAATCCTGGTGTAGGGCCAGCTGCACAGCAGCCGGCAGTGAGCGTCATCACTCAGCAGTTCCAGCTGTCCGTCAGCCATGTACAGCTTCAAATTGTCGCCCTCGTGAAAGCCAAAGCGAGCCGGAGCCTCCGGCCAGCCTTCATAGCTGTCCAGGCGGACTGTGAAGCACCGATCTGAGAGGGTGTCGGGGGGGGGGTTCGGGTGTTCATCACAGGCACATAGAGCGCCATTGTTCGCGAATGGCCTGCTCTAAGAAACTGCGGGACTTGTTTTGAAGCTTTCTTGGCTAAATTTAGTGAAGGTGTAACTCGTCACGCAAGTCTCCTGCACTCGCCAATGCGTTTGTATTCATAAATAGAAACTTCGTTTTGGGTAACTTTTATAACCCCAACTTCTCTTAAAAAGTGTTGCGCCAAGTCCCTGCCTTAATCGAGTCGATTACTGCCAGCAAAACAGACAGAAATGCAGTAAAGAAATTTAATGCCTCTCTTTTTAAACGATAGGGAAGAGCGTAAACTTTGCGTAACAGTCTCTTGCCATTGACTAACGATTTCGCAGCGATGTCTATGGTAGAAACTAATTTAATGTTCACTCAAACCAAAGACTAAGAAGCACACACCTGGTCCGCTATGATATTTCTCTGAGATTATCTTCCAGTTTCTAAGATTATATACGAGTAAGGAGCCAGTGTCAGATCAATATTTAGAGCCTGTTTTGCGCTGTGCTAAAAAGAATACTAGAATGTGCATATGGCATAGATTAGCATTTACAGTACATGTAACTTACTGTAATTCTAAGCGCTGTGAAACTAATCTTAATTGATTGTGAAGAGAAATTGGTAGAGAATGAATCATTATGACGTCAGACATGATAATTTGCATGTACATGCCTTCGTAGGGGTCTTTGCCTTCTACGCCTCTAAAGCTAAAAGTTTGACTGGGAAGATATTTTGGAATGAGCAATGAAACATTTCCATTTAAACCCACTGTTGTCGAAAGACTCAAAAGCAACAATTTCAATGTTGAAAAACTCGGAGCTCGCGTTGAACTGAACTTCTTCGTCTCCGCCAACTGTTGCATACTCGCCGCCGTTGAACTCGGTAAAGTCAATTGAAGGCACCGGATTCAAGTGCCTCTCTGTTTGCCGCAAATCCGGCTGTTGCTGCTGCAGGGGTTCACCAGGTACACCTGGCGCGCTCACTGATAGCTTTCTTTGCCCCCCGACATCGCAAGCTCGGCGCAACGTCTCGAAAAACAAAACAAATTCATTTTCGTCTTGCATGGAAAACAAATATGATGACCGCATTACTGGCCAGCGATTGCGAATTCCAACCACCTGATTTGGCGGTGGAAATTTTCTTTTTTTCTTTGGCTCCTTAAAATCGGCGAGGTTAATGGTTATGTTTTTTCCAACACCATCCGAACTGCCGCTACTGCTGCTTTCATGTCGCTTTAGTGGTGAGGCAGCTTTAGCTGATTTCTCATAGCTGATATGAAGCTTGCGAGATGCTTCATCTACATTAACTGTTGCCGGGTACCATATCTGAAAAATCGATAAATTTTGAAAAAAAATTGTGTATTGTTTCGTAGCCATAGTGCTAAAAAATTACGAATTTATGCATTGCCCTCTCTTTCAAAGTTTTCTGGGTCCGCACCGAAAAAGAAGCTTTAACTTCCGACTAGTACGACTAGTTAGTACGACTGTAAAAAACTAAAGAAAACGTTTTAGCTGACAATTTTTCTTACCGACGATGAAGAACCCTTAACAGCATTGGTTTGAATCATTAATGTGAATTCTTTCTTGTCCATTATGTTCGTTTTTTGTGGATAGCTGCGTTTCGAATGAAAATCTAGATTGAATTTTGTCAGCGCACGCTATTTTATTGACGATTAGAACTTGTGGTTCGAGGAAAATGCCAAATTCGAATAAAACCCCAAAATTATTTAAACCATATTAGCTGAGCTTTTCAAAATATGATAAAACTAGATCTAAGTAAAAACTGTTAATAGTTTTAAAGTAATAGAATAACGTGTCTTCAAACTGATAATTTGTTTAAACATGTAGCCACGAAATTTAAAATAGGCCTAGTCGGGTCTCCCTAAAACACGCACCGCACCGCCCCGACCGCTACACATTATAACATTTTTGTCAATGCAGTATTTTGATTGCAAAGAAAACTATTTGTTGTAAGAGTAACAGAATAATTAACTTTAATTATTACCTTAAATATTATTATTATTTTTCATATTCTTGTCTGCATTACTAAATTATATTATTATTATTTTATTAATATTATTAATTGTATCACTTATTATACACCGAATTTAATATTTCAATGTAAAAAAAACTATATTTTATAATAGCTTAAAGCTTAACATAAAACGCATTTTGAAATGTCTTCAGTTATAGTCCAATTTGTTTTAACGTGTAGCGCTGTGGGGCGGGGCGGTGCGTGTTTTAGGGAGACCCGGCCTAGTCACGTCATGTAAATAGTTACATCGTGCTTTCTTCTTCGGCCTCACGCAGGCTTGTTTAAATGACATGAGTCTGGTAGTAGTGGAATTTACCACTGGCCATAACAAATGTGGCATCATTATTAAAAACGGGGTATATTTTACATATTTTGTTCTATGGAGACATTGGTGACTGGTCATTGGTCTTCGACTTAGGTCTAAGTTTTCGAAATGATTGAGCTTGAGCTTTAGGCTTTAGCCTTGCCCTTTATTCAGCAGATTGTTTTTATGAAAAATTGAGCATAAAAAACTAGCTGCAGTTTTAATGCCTGAAACTTTACTTTCAAAAATGCTATATCTAGCCTATCAAGATTTAGGTCTTGATATCAGAATAGCAAAATATATAGCTTAATTATTTTAGCCTTTGGCTTTAGAGCCTTAGAATTAGATCAGGAGAGAGAGAGAGAGAGAGAGAGAGAGAGAGAGAGAGAGAGAGAGAGAGAGAGAGAGAGAGAGAGAGAGAGAGAGAGAGAGAGAGAGAGAGAGAGAGAGAGAGAGAGAGAGAGAGAGAGAGAGAGAGAGAGAGAGAGAGAGAGAGAGAGAGAGAGAGAAAGAACTTCAAAAAGCAAATAATATTATTTAGCACTTGAATCTTGATTTTTAGATTAGGCCCTAATATTCTTGAATATGTTCACTAAAGTTAAACCACTAGATTGAAAATAGAACATATCTCCTTAGGTTTATAACTATAAGTGTTTATAACTATAAGATTTTATGTTTTTAAAGGTCATTCATAAATTAAAGAAATTCTTCTAACATTGCTTATAACTCTTTTGGAATACTCTTTACTTTGTTATATTTGATTTTGCTAGGCAACAAGTTTTGAAATGTCTATTTTTGTCTATATTTTCAAAGAATTAAATCTAATAATAGGGGCTTTATATATTTATATTTATATTATATAGGCCCTATGCTTACTTATACTATCAACCATATATATTTTCTTTATTGATTGCTTGGTCAACTAATACAATATTTATATTGCCATCTAATTTGATAAATATAAGCTTGTTTGCATCTTATATTTCTGGCTTTATGATACCTTAGAGGTTAATATTAACAAAGCTGCTACTTTCTCAGCTAGGAAAGGGCTGGGTACACTGGAAAGCTCGAAAATAATCATCTCAGAGCAAGATAGTTCAGAAATCATCGAAAAAATGATTTAACAAACGAAACTTGAAGATTGCCACTTCTCTACCTATATAACTTTTGCTGACAAATTTTTAAATACATTTTCTAACACCTATGACACTTAAAATGTTGCAAAAAGTGTTATAAAAGTATTAGAAGATGTGTCTGAAAATGTGTTGGCAATAATAAATTGTTATAATACTTTTTTCCCAATATTTTTCCAACATTTTTGCAATATTTTAATTGTTGTAAAAAAGTATTGCCATGTTGGAAGATGTATTTGAAAATGTGTTGGCAAAAAATATACAAGTAGCTTCTCCTTGGTTATATATTCATTGTAAGTTGCATTTGCCTTTATTTGCCTAATTTTCTTTTTAATATTTAAGACATTTTTTACTTTTTAAAAGATTTTTAAGTCTTTTAATACTGCAACATAGACATTGCATATATTGCTTATGCCAACATGGAAACAGGTCAGATTTATTATTTTTTATTACGCATATTTAATATTTAAAATAAACTAAATTTGCATATCCATATCTTTGCCATTAAGCAACATAACAAATATGATAAATATTTGATACAAGTAAACACAATAATAAAGAATTACCTAAAAATTATTTATCAATAAAAAAACTTCTAAAAAACACCCAATGACCTTTATATATTTGGTATTAAAAAGGTTGTTATTAAAATAGATAATCCCAAAATGACTTTTACTAAACTGACTCAAGTGACTATTACCAAAGTGACTATTATTAAAGTAACCAGTACTATCTATATTTATGCCTTAAAGTTAATATTGATATAGTTCTATTATTTAACCATTTTTCATATATCTATTTATATCTAGCTAAGATTGCCTAGGTCCTTGGACAATATTTATTCTTAATTAACTTAGCCTTTACAAGCTATTTCTTTATTTTCAACTAACTGGAAAGCCACTAAAGGTTAAGCTTTATAGCAAGTGCTAGACATCTAAAAAGGTAGCCAATATCTATTGATTTTATATTATGATTATAGAATGTAAGAAATTAAAGAATTATATTTGGCAAATAACACAAGGAAAATGTGGATAACCATATATATATAGGCTTAAAAATGAACAACAAGTGGCATGCAAAATGCCATCAAGATTTTTCAAAAATTTACCAAGATGCCATGATGATGATAGCTATTAGCTGGTAAAAAGAAAATGTCATGTTCTTTGAATAAATATCACTTGTAATAAAATACTTAATTGACAAAATTCTCCCTATTGACAATAAAAATGGCACTAAAATATCATTCATGGCTTTAAATATAGCACTAGAATCTCATTTGTGGTACTTAATTACTTATGGCACTTGAATCTCATCTGTGACATTGAATATAGCACTAGAATCTCCTCTATGGCTTTAAATATGGTACTAGAATCTCATCTGTGGCACTAAATATGGTACTAGAATCTCATCTGTGGCACTAAATATGACACTAGAATCTCATCTGTGGCACTAAATATGGCACTAGAATCTCATCTGTGGCACTAAATATGGTACTAGAATCTCATCTGTGGCACTAAATATGGCACTAGAATCTCATCTGTGGCACTAAATATGGCACTAAAGTCTCATCTGTGGCACTAAATATGGCACTAGAATCTCATCTGTGGCACTAAATATGGTACTAAAGTCTCATCTGTGGCACTAAGTATGACACTAGAATCTCACCCTAGAGTCTAAAATCCAGCATGGCTATGGTCAACAAATTTTCAGTTGCTTTGGCAAGGCCTCCGTCATGGTACTGACTGCACTGGGTGAGAAACTCGCCAATGCTGTTCGATCGCTTAATTCTACCACTGTTATCAACGAGGACGTGCTAAATGCCATGCTCAAAGATGTCTGCATGGCGCTAATTGAGTCCGACGTCAATGTGCAGCTTGTTCGCCAGCTTCGCGAGAATGTGCGCGGCGTCATCAACTTTGAGGAGATGGCCGGCGGGCTTAATAAACGGCGGATGATTCAGCAGGCAGTGTTTCAGGTGACAGTTCGGGTGCAATTTGCGAAATTGAACTTAAATGGAGTTATAAAAGTTTCAAATAGCCTAAACTAAGGAAATAACTTTAAATAGTTACACGGGGTTAATTAAGGATAAAAGGGCGCACTTACTGGAGAGAAAGGGGCAGCTGAACACGGAGAATATGGAGCGGATACTGAAGAGTCGAGAGAGTGGATACTGAAGAGTCGGAGGGGGCGGATACTGAAGAGTCGGAGGGGGGCGGATACTGAAGAGTCGGAGGGGGCGGATACTGAAGAGTCGTTGAGCGGATGCTGAAGAGTCGGGGAGCAGATACTGAAGAGTCGGGGAGCAGATACTGAAGAGTCGGAGGGGGCGGATACTGAAGAGTCGGGGAGCAGATACTGAAGAGTCGGGGAGCAGATACTGAAGAGTCGGAGGGGGCGGATACTGAAGAGTCGGAGGGGGCGGATACTGAAGAGTCGGAGGGGGCGGATACTGAAGAGTCGGAGGGGGCGGATACTGAAGAGTCAGGGAGCGGATACTAAAGAGTCGGGGAGCAGATACTGAAGAGTCGGGAGGGGGCGGATACTGAAGAGTCGGAGGGGCGGATACTGAAGAGTCGGAGGGGGCGGATACTGAAGAGTCAGGGAGCGGATACTAAAGAGTCGGGGAGCAGATACTGAAGAGTCGGGAGGGGGCGGATACTGAAGAGTCGGAGGGGGCGGATACTGAAGAGTCGGAGGGGGCGGATACTGAAGAGTCAGGGAGCGGATACTAAAGAGTCGGGGAGCAGATACTGAAGAGTCGGGAGGGGGCGGATACTGAAGAGTCGGAGGGGGCGGATACTGAAGAGTCGGGGAGCGGATACTGAAGAGTCGGAGGGGGCGGATACTAAAGAGTCAAGGGAGCGGATACTGAAGAGTCGGGGAGCGGATACTGAAGAGTCGGGGAGCGGATACTGAAGAGTCGGGGAGCGGATGCTGAAGAGTCGGGGAACGGATACTGAAGAGTCGGAGGGGGCGGATACTGAAGAGTCGGAGGGGCGGATACTGAAGAGTCGGAGGGGGTGGATACTGAAGAGTCGGGGGGGGCGGATACTAAAGAGTCAAGGGAGCGGATACTGAGGAGTCGGAGGGGGCGGATACTGAAGAGTCGGAGGGGCGGATACTGAAGGGTCGGAGGGGGCGGATACTGAAGAGTCGGGGGGGGGGCGGATACTAAAGAGTCAAGGGAGTGGATACTGAGGAGTCAGAGGGGGCGGATACTGAAGAGTCGGAGGGGGCGGATACTGAAGAGTCGGGGAGCGGATACTGAAGAGTCGGAGGGGGCGGATACTGAAGAGTCGGAGGGGGGGGTGGATACTGAAGAGTCGGAGGGGGCGGATACTGAAGAGTCGGGGAGCGGATACTGAAGAGTCGGGGAGCGGATGCTGAAGAGTCGGGGAGCAGATACTGAAGAGTCGGGGAGCAGATACTGAAGAGTCGGGGAGCGGATACTGAAGAGTCGGGGAGCGGATACTGAAGAGTCGGAGGGGGGCGGATACTAAAGAGTCAAGGGAGCGGATACTAAGGAGTCAGGCAGAAACTGAAGGGTAGGGGTGATAGAAGATATAAGACCATAAAGGTGTCTAAGGTATTCGAAACCAAGCGGAGCAGATGGACTCAAACCGATCATTCGCTGCAACGCGCCGCCGCCTCCCGCAGGAGCTGGTTCGCCTGATGGACCCGGGCGTGGCGCCCTGGCAGCCGGTGAAAGGCCGGCCCAACACTGTGATGCTGGTGGGGCTGCAGGGCAGCGGCAAAACCACAACGGCCACAAAGCTGGCCAGGTATTATCAGCGCCGCAGCTGGCGCACCTGCATGGTGTGCGCGGACACCTACCGGGCTGGGGCGTTCGACCAGTTCAAGCAGAACGCCGCCAAGGCCGGGATACCGTTCTACGGCTCCTACACCGAGACCGACCCGGCTGTCATTGCCAACGAAGGCGTGGACAGGTTCAAGCGAGACGGCTTCGAAGTCATCATTGTGGACACGTCTGGCAGGCACCGCCAGGAGGACGCGCTGTTTGAGGAGATGCTCCAGGTTGGTGATCGGGTCGGGAGGCAGTTTAGCTTAGCACTTTTGCTAACTAATTGTAGCAGGAATGCCGACTATTTTTATGCACAAGCTACACAAGAAGTTGAACCCGTTAGAGACGTTACCTTGACAAGAATCGCGCTAAACAGTCATTGCAAACAAGTCACTAGTGACTCTGCCGACTCTTAGGGCGGGTATTGTGACTCAGAGACGAATGTTAATCACGAGCGCATCACATGAGTTCTAGAATCGTAAAGAGTCGCGAACAAGAGTCGTTGTGTTAGCGCTTAACTTTCTACAAACTCACTCGAGTAGAGTAAATAGAGTTGTTATAAATGCGAGAAGCGATTCAAATTCTAATAAGTGCAAACACTCGCACAGGGTGTAAAGCGGTCCTATGACTTTCTTATCGTACTCTGCCCTTTGGCGTTAGTACTCTCTTGTAACTGCATAAAATAACAACAATGTTCTATACTTGCTACTGAACAGATATGTAGAAAGTAGTGCAGTACAGAGTTTTGATATTAATTTTCCTCAATTTTAAATTTGCGCCAACAGGTTTCGAACGCGATCGCTCCGGACAGCGTGATCTTCGTGATGGACGCCACCATCGGGCAGGCTTGCGAAGCGCAGGCACTGGCGTTTAAGCGCACGGTAGACGTTGGCTCCGTGATCGTCACCAAGCTGGACAGTCGGGCCAAAGGTGGCGGCGCCCTGAGCGCCATCGCAGCTACTCGGTCGCCCGTGGTGTTTGTCGGCACCGGAGAGCACATCGAAGATTTTGAGCAGTTCAAAGTGAAGCAGTTCGTACAGAAACTGCTTGGGATGGGCGACTTGGCTGGCTTGATTGACAAGGTGGGGCATTTTTCAAGCTCATTGGAGTCTTAGTTGAGAGTTACCCTCATATCGGCCTTGAGAATCGCCATCTAATCCTCTTGATAATCGACATCAAATCCTCTTGATAATCGACATCAAATCCTCTTGATAATCGACATCTAATCCTCTTGATAATCGACATCAAATCCTCTTGATAATCGACATCAAATCCTCTTGATAATCGACATCTAATCCCTTTGATAATCGACATCTAATCCTCTTGATAATCGACATCTAATCCCTTTGATAATCGACATCTAATCCTCTTGATAATCGACATCTAATCCTTTGATAATCGACATCTAATCCTCTTGATAATCGACATCTAATCCCTTTGATAATCGACATCTAATCCTCTTGATAATCGACATCTAATCCCTTTGATAATCGACATCTAATCCTCTTGATAATCGACATCTAGTCCCTTTGATAATCGACATCTAATCCTCTTGATAATCGACATCTAATCCCTTTGATAATCGACATCTAATCATCTTGATAAGCGACATCTAATCCCCTTGATAATTGACATATAATCCCCTTGATAATCGACATCTAATCCCTTTGATAATCGACATCTAATCCCTTTGATAATCGACATCTAATCCCTTTGATAATCGACATCTAATCCCTTTGATAATCGACATCTAATCCCTTTGATAATCGACATCTAATCCCTTTGATAATCGACATCTAATCCCTTTGATAATCGACATCTAATCCCTTTGATAATCGACATCTAATCCCTTTGATAATCGACATCTAATCCCTTTGATAATCGACATCTAATCCCTTTGATAATCGACATCTAATCTCCTTGATAATTGACATATAATCCCCTTGATAATCGACATCTAATCCCTTTGATAATCGACATCTAATCCCTTTGATAATCGACATCTAATCCCTTTGATAATCGACATCTAATCCCTTGATAATCGACATCTAATCCCCTTGATAATCGACATCTAATCCCTTTGATAATCGACATCTAATCCCTTTGATAATCGACATCTAATCCCCTTGATAATCGACATCAAATCCTCTTGATAATCGACATCTAATCCCTTTGATAATCGACATCTAATCCCCTTGATAATTGACATATAATCCCCTTGATAATCGACATCTAATCCCTTTGATAATCGACATCTAATCCTCTTGATAATCGACATCAAATCCTCTTGATAATCGACATCTAATCCCTTTGATAATCGACATCTAATCCTCTTGATAATCGACATCTAATCCCTTTGATAATCGACATCTAATCCTCTTGATAATCGACATCTAATCCCTTTGATAATCGACATCTAATCCTCTTGATAATCGACATCTAATCCTCTTGATAATCGACATCTAATCCTCTTGATAATCGACATCTAATCCTCTTGATAATCGACATCTAATCCCCTTGAAAATCGACATCTAGTCCCCTTGATCTCCCTTTAATTCTAATCTCTAATTTAAGAATTTCCCTCTGACCCATTTTCTCTATAGAAAGTCGCCCTCGAATCGCCTTAATTGGCAGGTGAGCGAGATGTCCAGCTCCCAGGACGAGGCCAGCAACGCCGAGAAGATGCGCCGGCTCAGACAAGGCCTGTTCACTCTGCGCGACTTCCAGGAACAATTCGCCACCTTTCAAGAGCTGGGCTCGTTTTCTCAGGTTATGGCGGCCATTCCCGGCTTTGGCTCGCTTGGCAACAAGAACGAATTGGAAGGCCGGGACCAGTTCAGGCGCTATCTGACAGTCTTGGACAGCATGTCCGACTCTGAGCTGGATGCCGCCGACGGATGCCGGCTGTTTTCTAACTGCTCGGCTAAGGCCACTAGAGTGGCTCGAGGTTCTGGCGTGTCGGAGAGAGAGGTGAAATCCTTTGTTCTTTGCTCCGTGTCCGTCTTAACTGTTGTCTCCTGCTTCTCTCAGTTTTGCCCTTTGCACCCCATGGATTATCCTGACTAACATCTGGTCCTGACTCCCCGTTTATGCAACTGCACTATTCACCCTGTTTGCTCCCGTCCTCTCTGCCTCCGTCTCTACTTCACCTTGTCTCTGTGCCTCACCCTCTGCCTCAACCTCTGCCTCACCCTCTGACTCACCCTCTGCCTCACCCTCTGCCTCACCCTCTGCCTCACCCTCTGCCTCAACCTCTGCCTCAACCTCTGCCTCACCCTCTGACTCACCCTCTGACTCACCCTCTGACTCACCCTCTGCCTCACCCTCTGCCTCACCCTCTGCCTCACCCTCTGCCTCAACCTCTGCCTCAACCTCTGCCTCAACCTCTGCCTCAACCTCTACCCCACCCTCTGACTCACCCTCTGCCTCACCCTCTGCCTCAACCTCTGCCTCAACCTCTACCCCACCCTCTGCCTCACCCTCTGCCTCAACCTCTGCCTCACCTTCTGCCTCAACCTCTGCCTCACCCTTTGCCTCAACCTCTGACTCATCTAATATCTCCGACTGTCCGCCTCACCATGTCATCTGCGTCCTCCTCTCTCCTTCTGTCCCCTTTCTCTGCCTTACCCGCTGTCTTACCCACTCCTTATCCCCCGCTACGGCTTTATTTCCTTCTCGAACTCTGTTTTTCCCCTCTCCTTTCAAGCATCTTCAATCGTAAGCACAATAAAAAAATCGCTGCCTACATGAAGTGTTGACAGTTTTTTTTCACTTTCCCCACATCTAACAACCCCCCCCCCCATCCCGCGTCAGGTGCGCACGATGCTCAGCCAGTACGCCAAGCTCTCACAGATGGTGCGACGCGTCGGCGGAATTCGCGGCCTGTTCAGCGCCGATGGCGACTTGAAATCCGACGCCAGCGCCGCTTCGATGGCGCGCCTGCAGAGTCAGGTGGCGCGCTCGTTAGATTCGCGCGCCTTGCAACGGGTCGGCGGCGCGTCTGGCCTGCAGAGCCTCCTGCGGCAGGTGCAGCGGAGAGGAGTTGCCGATTAAAAGTGCGGTGGCGGGGCTGCGTTAGCGTTACTTTGCCTGCTGTGTTGTTTTGCACAGTGCTGAAATATTTTTGGCCTGACTTCTTGTATGATTATTGACCCTATTAACTATCCACCCCTACAATGACACATCCGCCCCCACTATCCGCCCCTACAATAAGAGATCCGCCCCCACTATCCGCCCCTTCAATATGACAGCTGCCCCCACTATCCGCCCCTACAATAAGACATCCGCCCCCACGCCACTATCCGCCCCTACAAAAGTCTATCCGCCTTTACAATAATCTATCCGCCCCTACAAGAATCTGTCCGCCCCTACAAGAATCTATCCGCCCCGCTGTAAAAGTCTATCTGCTCCTACAAGATATCCGCCCCTACAAGAATCTGTCCGTCCCTACAAGAATCTATCCGCCCCTACAAGAATCTGTCCGCCCCTACAAGAATCTGTCCGCCCCTACAAGAATCTTTCCGCCCCTACAAGAATCTGTCCGCCCCTACAAGAATCTGTCCGCCCCTACAAGAATCTATCCGCCCCCCTGTAAAAGTCTATCTGCTCCTACAAGATATCCGCCCCTACAAGAATCTATCCGTCCCTACAAGAATCTATTCGCCCCTACAAGAATCTATCCGCCCATACAATAATCTATCCGCCCCTAAAATAATTTTTCCGCCCCTAAAATAATTTTTCCGCCCCTACAATAAACTATCCGCCTCTACAAGAATCTATCCGCCCCCTGTAAAATCTATCCGCCCCTACAAGAATCTATCCGCCCCCTGTAAAATCTATCTGCTATCCTACAATAATCTATCCGCCCCTACAATAATCTATCCGCCCCTACAATAATCTATCCGCCCCTACAAGAATCTATCCGCCCCTACAATAATCTATCCGCCCCTACAATAATCTATCCGCCCCTACAATAATATATCCGCCCTACAATAATCTATCCGCCCCTACAATAATCTATCCGCCCCTACAATAATCTATCCGCCCCTAAAATAATCTATCCGACCCTACAATAATATATCCGCCCCCTGTAAAATCTATCTGCTCCTACAATAATCTATCCGCCCCTACAATAAACTATCCGCCCCCTGTAAAATCTATCTGCCCCTACAATAATCTATCCGCCCCTACAAGAATCTATCCGCCCTACAATAATCTATCCGCCCCTAAAATAATCTATCCGCCCCTAAAATAATCTATCCGCCCTAAAATAATCTCTCCGCCCCTAAAATAATCTCTCCGCCCCTACAAGAATCTATCCGTCCCCTGTAAAATCTATCTGCTCCTACCAGATATCCGCCCCTGCAATCTGGCTGCAACATGAGCAATATTTACTTCCAAGCTCAAACCTTACAAGAGTAAGTGCAGTTTTTATTTTCTGAAACCCTATTTATTACATGTATTTTGTGCTTTTTTCTGCCATATTTTTACAAGCAGGTGTGTGGCATCGATGTGTATACTTTTTATGAATCTCATTCATTCGTTTTGTGCTCTATATTTTTCTTTCGAGACTTCATTCGAAATCTCCATACATCTGATTTTATTCCACTTTTTGTTGGGCGTTTTTCGCAAATTGATTTTTCCAGTTTTCGTGTATTTTTTGGTATTTTTGGCGTATCTTATTGTTCTGTGATGCTGATTGTTTTCGAACGTTGTCTTTTTGTCGGTCACTGGTCAAGGAAATATAGTTGCAATGGTGGTTTGCTGTTTTGTCAGAAAACTTTTTGGTTAAACTGAATTGAAGAAGATTATACTTAAGATTATTAGAAGATTATCCATAGGATTATCGGAATATTATCCGTAGGACTATCAGAAGATTATCCGTAGGCTTATCAGAAGATTATCCGTAGGATTATTAGAAGATTATCCGAAGCATTATCAGAAGATTATCCGTAGGATTATCGGAAGACTATCCGTAGGATTATGGGAAGATTATCCGTAGGATTATGGGAAGATTATCTGAAGGATTTTAGAAGATTATCTGAAGGATTTTAGAAGATTATCTGAAGGATTTTAGAAGATTATCTGAAGGATTTTAGAAGATTATCTGAAGGATTTTAGAAGATTATCAGAACATTATCCGTAGGATTATCAGAAGATTATCCGTAGGATTATCAGAAGATTATCTGAAGGATTTTAGAAGATTATCAGAAGATTATCCGTAGGATTATGGGAAGATTATCCGTAGGATTATCAGAAGATTATCTGAAGGATTTTAGAAGATTATCTGAAGGATTTTAGAAGATTATCAGAAAATTATCCGTAGGATTATAGGAAGATTATCCGTAGGATTATCAGAAGATTATCTGAAGGATTTTAGAAGATTATCAGAAGATTATCCGTAGGACTATTAGAAGATTATCCGTAGGACTATTAGAAGATTATCCGTAGGACTATTAGAAGATTATCCGTAGGATTATCAGAAGATTATCCGTAGGATCATCGGAAGATTATCCGTAGGATCATCGGAAGATTATCCGTAGGACTATCAGAAGATTATCCGTAGGATCATCGGAAGATTATCCGTAGGACTATCAGAAGATTATCCGTAGGACTATCAGAAGATTATCCGTAGGACTATCAGAAGATTATCCGTAGGATTATCAGAAGATTATCCGTAGGATCATCGGAAGATTATCCGTAGGACTATCAGAAGATTATCCGTAGGATTATCAGAAGATTATCCATAGGATCATCGGAAGATTATCCGTAGGACTATCAGAAGATTATCCGTAGGATTATCAGAAGATTATCCGTAGGATCATCGGAAGATTATCCGTAGGACTATCAGAAGATTATCCGTAGGATTATCAGAAGATTATCAAATGGTTATCCGTACAGATTAAGGGGGATTATCCTGCCTAAAATCCCTTTGGAAAATCCCAATCCAATATGCATTATCAGCGATAGCCAATGCAACAAATTTTTTTTGAAATTTCATGCGGCGCAGCTCATCTTTTCTCACATGCGCCGTCCCGCGGCAGAACGCGACGTCGGAACGTCGGAATCGCCCGACACGACGGACGCCGAAGCGATGCGCGCCGAAATGATTCAAATCGGCGCCGGCGACAGTTTCGCTCGCCTGCTGGCCGCGGCCGAATCTGCCAAGAAGTCTGCCGCTGCAGATAATACGAATAGTACATCGGGCGGCGGCGGGGCGTCGTCGACCTCGCCGCCAGCCTCGCCCTTCTCCCTGGCCAACGTGTGCTGGCTGCTGGCCGCGCTGGCCCTGCTGGGCTACACGGACCTCGTGCCGCTCGTGCTGTTCGACTCCGAGAGGCTCCGTCGCGGCTGGCTGACCGCCGGCGCCGCCCTCATCGGCCTGACGCTCTGCCTGGCGCTGTACTGCGCCCTCTACCTCACCACCTACCTGGGTGTGCCGTCCAGCCAATGGGAGGTGCGGCACCCGGCCCTGATCCCCATTGCCGCCGCCAGCTTTGTTCTGGGCAGCCTGTGCCTGACCTACGCCCTGTGGCCTGTGTACCACCTGCTCACCCTGCCTATTCTGTTCACCCTGCTGGTGGCCTGCGCCATCCTGGTGGCCATGATTCCCACCGGCCTGCTGCCCGACGTGCCAGAGCCCGACGCTTCGTCGTCCGATGACGAAGCTGAGAAAGAGGATGACGGGGCGGAGCTGCCGGAGCCCGACGGTGGCTGGAAGGGGAGCAAAGTTGATTAGAGCGACAGGAATTTAGTAATTATTATAACGTAGTCAATGCGTTACCCGTGCTGTCATTTGATTAATCTCTATGCAACTTTTTTTTAGACATCTTTGTCATTCACAATCTGTATTGAATATTGAAAAATCCTCATTTACAATAAAAATCCCCATGTACCGCAAACATCCCCAACTTACACTAAAAATCCTCATTTACAATAAAAATCCCCATTTACCGCAAACATCCCCAATTTACACTAAAAATCCTCATTTACATTTACTCCCCAATTTGCACTAAAAATCCTCATTTACAATAAAAATCTCCATTTACCGTAAACATCCCCAATTTGCAAAAAATCCTCATTTACAATAAAAAATCCCCATTTACAATAAAAAATATTTACTATAAAAATCCATTTACTAAATCCCCAAAAAAATCCCATTTACTACAAAAATCCTCATTTACAATAAAAAATCCCCATTTACAATAAAAGTCCCCATTTACCATAAAAATCCCGACTTAAGCATATGCAAATCCCCATTTACCATAGAAAAACCCCATTTACTATAAAAATCCCCATTTACAATAAAAATCCCCATTTACTATAAAAAATCCCAATTTACAATAAAAATCCCTATTTAGCATAAAAATCCCGAATTAAGCATCTGCAAATCCCCATTAACCATAAAAAATCCCCATTTACAATAAAAATCCCCATTTACCATCTGAACATCCCTATTTGCCATAAAAATTACCATTTACAATAAAAATCCCCATTTACCATAAAAATCCCCATTTATTATAAAATATCGGCTATTTTTGCATCTGTGAATCGCAACAGATCCCCACGCAGCAACAAAGAGTCCTTAATGTGCAATGCGAAATTCTCATCACACTAAAGCTGGTTGGTTTTTTATGTATATTTATTAATTTGAGCAGTCACTAAGGCAGTGCAATGTTGCGTGCGGCAGCGCTTTGCAGTATTTTCATATTCTTTTTTTCAATTTTTTTAGAAAGTTTACTTTGAACTGAGTGCTAATGATCTGACTTTAAATTCTGTACATAGGGTGATGCTTAATAGTGCTTGAGATTTTTTATGCCCGCTGAAATGCTGAGTTCAAAGAGTTTTATTGCCTGCTTCTAGAAGCAAGTACTTCGTAAAATTGTCTTCTTGACTTTATTTATTGACAATTATTTAAACTGTTCTTTTATTTAGTGTGGTTGTGCCATTCGCTCTGTCTATGACTGTAGGCATTAGGTTTTTTACGTGTCCGTGATCCAAAAAAGCTGTCCATGGCCCAAATGAGATGTCCATGACCCAAATGAGCTGTCCATGGCCCAAATGAAATGAGCTGTCCATGACCCAAATAAGCTGTCCATGGCCCAAATGAAATGAGCTGTCCAGGACTCAAATAAGCTGTTCATGGCCCAAATGAGATGAGCTGTCCAGGACCCAAATAAGCTGTCCATGGCCCAAATGAAATGAGCTGTCCAGGACTCAAATAAGCTGTTCATGGCCCAAATGAGATGAGCTGTCCAGGACCCAAATAAGCTGTCCATGGCCCAAATGAAATGAGCTGTCCAGGACTCAAATAAGCTGTTCATGGCCCAAATGAGATGAGCTGTCCAGGACCCAAATAAGCTGTCCATGGCCCAAATGAAATGAGCTGTCCAGGACTCAAATAAGCTGTTCATGGCCCAAATGAGATGAGCTGTCCAGGACCCAAATAAGCTGTCCATGGCCCAAATGAAATGAGCTGTCCAGGACTCAAATAAGCTGTTCATGGCCCAAATGAGATGAGCTGTCCAGGACCCAAATAAGCTGTCCATGGCCCAAATGAGATGAGCTGTTCAGGACTCAAATAAGCTGTCCGTGACCCAAATGAAATGAGCTGTCCAGGACCCAAATAAGCTGTCCATGGCCCAAATAAGATGAGCTGTCCAGGACCCAAATAAGCTGTCCATGGCCCAAATGAGATGAGCTGTCCAGGACCCAAATAAGCTGTCCATGGCCCAAATGAGATGAGCTGTCCAGGACTCAAATAAGCTGTCCGTGACCCAAATGAAATGAGCTGTCCAGGACTCAAATAAGCTGTCCGTGACCCAAATGAAATGAGCTGTCCAGGACCCAAATAAGCTGTCCATGGCCCAAATGAGATGAGCTGTCCAGGACCCAAATAAGCTGTCCATGGCCCAAATGAGATGAGCTGTCCAGGACCCAAATAAGCTGTCCATGGCCCAAATGAGATGAGCTGTCCAGGACTCAAATAAGCTGTCCGTGACCTAAATGAGATGTCCAGGACCCAAATGAGCTGTCCATGACCTAAATAAGCTGTCTATGACCTAAATAAGCTTTTTATGACCCGAGTTTCTCAGTCTCAATTACTTCATTCACAAATTTAGCTGTGAGTAGTGAGCGCTCTTCTTAAGCCCATGGCAGATAGCAGCTACTCAAACTCAAAGCGTCGTCACTCTCTTATCGCCGTTTGCAAAGACAGACTGCGGCTTGAGCTGGGAGATTTCAGGCTACACTGGTCTTTTATCGTAATCAGTGTTGATTACATATTCCTTACACTGATTAAATTCTGCCAGGTAAATCGTTTTGACACATGTTATTAATTTTAGCTCTTGCATTCTCGCGTCTGAAGACGACAACTCGCTAATCCAATCCCAGTATTTGTTTCACAAAGCACTAAAAATCGACAATGTCCAAGCCGTTCGAAAGACTGCCAACTCACTCCAAGCCGGTGAATTACAATTTGACTCTGACGCCGAATTTGAACGATTTCACTTTCAAAGGCGAGCAGGTTATCACTGTTCAGGTAGGGTCTTCAATATGTGAATTCTGCTTACATGTAATTGCAGGTTATTTATGAGTATCAATTAATAATGCCGCTGTCATGCTCTACAGGTCATTGAACCGACAAAGACTCTGGTGCTGAACTCTGCTGAAATTGAAATCCAATCGGCTAAGTTTAACGATGGTGAGTGAGCTGTCAGCCATCATATGCCATCAGTGCATCTGCACTTTTGAATGCCATCAGATCCTATCAGTGCATCTGCACTTGTGAATGCCATCAGATCCTATCAGTGCAGCTGCACTTGTGAATGCCATCAGATGCCATCAGTGCAGCTGCACTTGTGAGTGCCATCTGTGCATCTGCACTTGTTAATGTCATCAGATCCTATCAGTGCATCTGCACTTTTGAATGCCATCAGATCCTATCAGTGCATCTGCACTTGTGAATGCCATCAGATCCTATCAGTGCAGCTGCATTTGTGAATGCCATCAGATGCCATCAGTGCAGCTGCACTTGTGAGTGCCATCTGTGCATCTGCACTTGTTAATGTCATCAGATCCTATCAGTGCAGCTGCACTTGTTAGTGCCATCAGATCCTATCAGTGCAGCTGCACTTGTGAATGCCATCAGATCCTATCAGTGCATCTGCACTTGTGAATGCCATCAGATCCTATCAGTGCAGCTGCACTTGTGAATGCCATCAGATCCTATCAGTGCATCTGCACTTGTGAATGCCATCAGATGCCATCAGTGCATCTGCATTTGTGAATGCCATCAGATGCAATCAGTGCATCTGCACTTGTGAATGCCATCAGATGCCATCAGTGCAGCTGCACTTGTGAGTGCCATCTGTGCATCTGCACTTGTGAGTGCCATCTGTGCATCTGCACTTTTTAATGTCATCAGATCCTATCAGTGCAGCTGCACTTGTTAGTGCCATCAGATCCTATCAGTGCAGCTGCACTTGTGAATGCCATCAGATCCTATCAGTGCAGCTGCACTTGTGAATGCGTCAGATGCCATCAGTGCAGCTGCACTTGTGAATGCGTCAGATGCCATCAGTGCAGCTGCACTTGTGAATGCGTCAGATGCCATCAGTGCAGCTGCACTTGTGAATGCGTCAGATGCCATCAGTGCAGCTGCACTTGTGAATGCGTCAGATGCCATCAGTGCATCTTGAGCGCTCTGTACAATCGCGCCGCCTTCCCCCCCCCCGCCATCAGCCTCCGCCGAAATCAGCTTCAACACTGAAGAGGAGACGGTGAAGTTTTCGTTCCCATCGGAGCTGCCGGTAGGCGAAGGCAAGCTCAGCATGTCGTTCACGGGCATTCTGAACGACCGCATGAAGGGCTTCTACCGGTCAAAGTACACCGACTCTGATGGCAACGAGATTCGCTGCGCCGTCACTCAGTTCGAGCCCACTGACGCCAGGCGCTCCCTGCCCTGCTGGGACGAGCCGGAGCTCAAGGCCACCTTCGACGTCACCCTGGTGGTGGACAAGAACCTGACGGCGGTGTCCAACATGTTGGAGGTCAGCCGTACGGAAGTGGCCGACGGTCTTGTCGCGGTGAAGTTCGACCGCACGCCGATCATGTCCACCTACCTGCTGGCCTACGTGGTTGGCAAATTCGACTATGTCGAAGGTCGGGACGCCGATTTCATCAAGATGCGGGTGTTCACCCCGATCGGCAAGAAAGATCAGGGGCTCTTCGCCCTGGAGGTGGCTAAAAAGACGCTGCCGTTCTACAGGAAGTTCTTCAACGTTGCCTATCCCTTGCCCAAGCTGGATCTGATTGCCATTCCCGACTTTGCCGCAGGGGCCATGGAGAACTGGGGCCTGGTCACCTATAGGGAGACCGCGCTGCTGGTCGATGCGGATAACTCCAGTGCCGCTACTAAGGAATGGGTGAGCAGTGGGGGGGGGGTGGATGGCACCAAGGTTTGTTGAGGTATTTCGGACTCATATTACGAAGTATATTCAGATGTGTACCATCTGAACAATTTTCAGATGGTAAAATTGGTAAAATGGTAAATTCAATTTACAATTTGGTTCCGCCTGCCACCTTAAATTACTTTATCCACGCTCTCAAATGACCCGATTCGTGTCCCTAAATAACCTGAATCATTACCTCAAACGACCCGACCCGATCCGTGACGGACCGTGACTCAAATAACCCGATCCGTGTTCTTAAACGACCCGATCCGTATCCTTAAACAACCCGATCCGTATCCTCAAACGACCCGATCCGTATCCTCAAACGACCCGATCCGTGACCTCAAATAACCCGATCCGTATCCTCAAATGACCCAATCCGTGACCTCAAATAACCCGATCCGTATCCTCAAACGACCCGATCCGTGACCTCAAATAACCCGATCCGTATCCTCAAACGACCCGATCCGTGACCTCAAATGACCCGATCCGTATCCTCAACTGACCCGATCCGTGACCTCAAACGACTTGATCCGGGACCTCAAATGACCCGATTTGTGACCTCAAACGACCCTATCTGTGACCTCAAATGACCCGATCTGTAACCTCGAATGACGTGGGGTGTAGTTCAGTGGTCTGGCGCGACGCTCTGATGTGTCAGCGGCCCAGGCTCGATTCCAAGTGCAGTCACATTAATTTGGGGATAAATTGGAATCTCGGCTCGGCTCTGCAGGGCCAACCCCCAAGGTACGCTGAAGTGTGCATGCCTAACGATTAATAAAGTTAAGGCCGCTGTACACTCATGTGTGTGTGTGCCTGTGTGTATGACTGCGTACTATTGATTTATTGAAAAGTCTTATCGCACAACTGTTGGTTTTGAACAAAATAGTTTAAGATTGGAAGTAAAGCTGCTTCTTTGAAGTACTGCCGGATGTCCTCTGCGGCTTCTTTTCCCACTTGCATTGTTAAAGTACTATCCAAAATTAGAAAGTTTTCAAACCTAACTAATAAGCATTGTCTGCTGTCATTCCACCGCAGGTCGCTCTGGTTGTGGGCCACGAGCTCGCCCATCAATGGTTCGGCAATTTGGTCACCATGAAATGGTGGACCGATTTGTGGCTGAATGAGGGCTTCGCCTCCTGGATCGAATACCTGTGCGTCGATCATTGCTACCCGGAGTTCGACATCTGGACTCGGTTTGTTCAGAGCGACCTCTCCCGGGCTCTGGAGCTCGACGCTCTGGAGAACAGCCACCCCATCCAGGTGGAGGTTGGCAATCCCAGCGAGATTGACGAGATCTTCGATGCCATCAGCTACTCTAAGGTGGGTTTGAGCTCATCACTGGGATTCCGGTCACCCCTGTGGATTCCGGTTATCCCTGTGGTTTTCGGTCATCTCTATGGATTCCGGTCATCTCTATGGATTCCGGTCATCCCTGGGATTCTGGTGATCCCTGGGATTCTGGTGATCCCTGGGATTCTGGTGATTCCTGGGATTCTGGTGATTCCTGGGATTCTGGTGATCCCTGGGATTCTGGTGATCCCTGGGATTCTGGTGATCCCTGGGATTCTGGTGATCCCTGCTATCCATGAGATTCCGGTGTCCCTGCTATCCATGAGATTCCGGTGATCCCTGCTATCCATGAGATTCCGGTGATCCCTGCTATCCATGAGATTCCGGTGTCCCAGCTATCCCTGAGATTCCGGTGATCCCTGCTATCCATGAGATTCCGGTGATCCCTGCTATCCATGAGATTCCGGTGTCCCTGCTATCCATGAGATTCCGGTGATCCCTGCTATCCATGAGATTCCGGTGATCCCTGCTATCCATGAGATTCCGGTGATCCCTGCTATCCCTGAGATTCCGGTGATCCCTGCTATCCATGAGATTCCGGTGATCCCTGCTATCCATGAGATTCCGGTGATCCCTGCTATCCATGAGATTCCGGTGATCCCTGCTATCCCTGAGATTCCGGTGATCCCGGCTCATCCGCACTCCAGGGCGCCTCGGTCACGAGTGGCTGGGCCAGGACGCATTCCGCGAAGGCCTCACCCGTTACCTGAAGCAGAATAAATTCGCCAACGCCAGCACCGAGAACCTGTGGGAGGCCCTGGCCGACGCCTCCGGCCAGCCCGTGCAGTTCGTCATGGAGGGCTGGACCAAGCAGATGGGCTACCCGGTCATCAGCGTGGCCTCCAAGCCAGCGGAGGGCGACGATTCCAAGCTGGAGCTGACCATCACGCAGGAGAAATTCCAGCTGGGCGGTGCCAACAAATCCGATTTGCTGTGGCGCGTGCCCATCCAGGTGCTGACCGCTACCGGACACAAACACCAGCTGATGCTGGCTGAGAAATCCGACTCGTTCACCGTGCCGAAGGCGGCCTGGGTGAAGCTGAACCCCGGCTGCATCGGGGTGTACCGAGTGGACTACAGCGCGTCCATGCTGCAGGACCTGATTGCCGCGCTGAAGCACGGGCAGGTGAGTCAATTAGAGCTCCTGTTGTCTTCCTATGGGGTTGTAGCCTAGTGGTCAGAGTGTCGGACTCTTCATGACTTGAAGGTGGATGGGGGGTTCGATTCCCAATCCCATTGGAACAATTTGTGCCCTTGAGCAAGACACTTCCTATGCATTGCTTCAGTTCACCCAGCTGTGTGTGGCGTGTGGGTGTGTGTGGCGACCTCCCAGTCCTTGGACTCAGCAGCCGTTTTACATCTGGCCCAATTGGGTCAGGTGTAGTCAGTTATTATTATGGACTGAAAAATGGTCAGTGTGTGTGTAACGGATCGTCTTATAAATACGATAGAAAATCGCCTTTAAAAATTGCCGTCTCTCCCCTACAGCTGAGCCAGCGCGACCGGTTCAACCTGGAGAACGACCTGTTCGCCCTGGCGGCAGCCGGCCGGGTGCCCATCGTCCAGGTGCTGCAGCTGGCCGACGCCTACAAAGCCGAACAATTCTACACTGTCTGGTCCGACCTGCTCAGCAATCTGGGCAGCGTCCAAGTGCTTGCCGATCACCTGGGCCTTCTGGACAAGTGGCGCGCCTTCCTGCGCCAGCTGTGCGAGCCGGCCTACCAGCGGCTGGGCTGGGACGCCCGGCCTGCCGACGGCCACGACGCCACGCTGCTGCGCTCCGTGCTGATCGGATGCCTCGGCAGAGCCGGCCACGAGTCCGTGCTGGCTGAGGCCAAGGCCAAGTTTGCCAAGCACTGCTCCGGCGAGTGCCCCATAACCCCCGACCTGCGAGCCTGCGTCTACAGCACCGTGCTGGCTAACGGCGGCGTTGAGGAGTTCGAGGCTGTACTCAAACTGCTGGAAAAGACCGACATGCAGGAGGAGAAGGTGGGAGCTTTGAAGTGCGCCTTTTGTGACCTTTGTGACCTCACCTTCCATGACCTCTGTGACCTCACCTTCCATGGCCTCTGTGACCTCACCTTCCATGACCTCTGTGACCTCACCTTCCATGACCTCTAAGACCTCACCTTCCATGGCCTCTGTGACCTCACCTTCCATGACCTCTGTGACCTCACCTTCCATCAACTCTAAGACCTCACCTTCCATGACCTCTAAGACCTCACCTTCCATGGCCTCTGTGACCTCACCTTCCATGACCTCTGTGACCTCACCTTCCATGACCTCTGTGACCTCACCTTCCATGACCTCTGTGACCTCACCTTCCATGGCCTCTGTGACCTCACCTTCCATGACCTCTGTGACCTCACCTTCCATGGCCTCTGTGACCTCACCTTCCATGGCCTCTGTGACCTCACCTTCCATGACCTCTGTGACCTCACCTTCCATGGCCTCTGTGACCTCACCTTCCATGGCCTCTGTGACCTCACCTTCCATGACCTCTGTGACCTCACCTTCCATGACCTCTG
Organism: Macrostomum lignano; assembly: GCA_002269645.1. Classification (NCBI taxonomy): domain Eukaryota; kingdom Metazoa; phylum Platyhelminthes; family Macrostomidae; genus Macrostomum; species Macrostomum lignano. The sequence goes on from NIVC01000391.1 coordinate 293,621, forward strand.
TGACCTCACCTTCCATGACCTCTGTGACCTCACCTTCCATGACCTCTAAGACCTCACCTTCTATGACCTCTGTGACCTCACCTTCCATCACCTCTAAGACCTCACCTTCCATCACCTCTAAGACCTCACCTTCCATGACCTCTGTGACCTCACCTTCCATGACCTCTAAGACCTCACCTTCCATGGCCTCTGTGACCTCACCTTCCATGGCCTCTGTGACCTCACCTTCCATGGCCTCTGTGACCTCACCTTCCATCACCTCTAAGACCTCACCTTCCATCACCTCTAAGACCTCACCTTCCATGACCTCTGTGACCTCACCTTCCATGACCTCTAAGACCTCACCTTCCATGGCCTCTAAGACCTCACCTTCCATGACCTCTGTGACCTCACCTTTCATGACCTCTAAGACCTCACCTTCCATGACCTCTAAGACCTCACCTTCCATGACCTCTGTGACCTCACCTTCCATGACCTCTAAGACCTCACCTTCCATGGCCTCTCTGACCTCACCTTCCATTGTTTCTGTGACTTCACATACCATGATCTTTATGTGACATCACCAACCATGACCTGGCATACCTAATCCATGATCTCAAAGGATCTGCTTTGCGACCTTAAATGATCCGATCCGTGACCCCAAAAGACGTAGTCTGTTACCTTAAGTTATTCCATCTGTGACCTTAACTGACCTGATCCGTGACCTTAACTGACCTGATCCGTGACCTTAACTGACCTGATCCGTGACCTTAACTGACCTGATCCGTGACCTTAACTGACCTGATCCGTGACCTTGAATGACCTAATGTGACACTTGAAGTCAAATTACCCCCCCCCCCTACACACAACATCGTCAGGTCCGCATTCTTCGCTGTCTCGGCCGTGCCCGAGCCCCCGAGCTGCGCCAGCGCGTCCTGGAGCTGGCCGTCAGCGACAAGGTCCGCCTGCAGGACACGGTATTCGTGATTGGCGGCGCCTGCCACAGCCTGGAAGCCCGCCGGGCCGCCTGGCAGTTCGTCAAGTCTCGCTGGTCCTGGTTCGTCGAGAAATTCGCCGGCCAATTCCTGCTCAGCCGGCTGGTGCAGCTGCTCTGCAACGATTTCTGCACAGCCGAAGACGCCGACGATGTCGACGCCTTCTTCAAGGCCAACCCGGCGCCCTCGGCCGAGCGCAACATCAAGCAGGCTCTGGAGAACACTCGGCTGAATGTGGCCATTCTAGCTCGCGACGGCGACAGCGTCAAGGAGTTCCTGGCTCAGTTCGCCGCCTGAGTGACTGTCGGCCTCCGGTGCTGGGCTACAGTCCCTATCTGGCTGGGTTTCGGGTTTTCACTTCGGAAACAGCGAATTCGTTACTAGTTGCTTATTTTTTAATTTTTGTTTCTTTTTTGTTCTCTCTTATTCCGCCCGGTTTTGTTGGAATAGGAAATTGAAATCATCAATCTGTTTTGATAGCTTTGTGTTTCAGCATAGCCGCTTTCCATTATACGCTGATCCATTATACATTATGTGTACTTTTATTGCTATATTACTTTTCTGCTGTCGGGTCGTGGTGTTTAATCACCTGATACTCAAGTATCAGACTCGTCACACCCGAGTCACTAGCCTGAGTCACGTGATCCACTGGCTTGAGTCACGGGATCCACTAGCCTGAGTCACAGGATCCACTGGCTTGAGTCACGGGATCCACTAGCCTGAGTCACGTGATCCACTGGCTTGAGTCACGGGATCCACTAGCCTGAGTCACGTGATCCACTGGCTTGAGTCACGTAAACCACTAGCCTGAGTCACCTGATTCACTAGCCTGAGTCAGGGATCCACTAGCCTGAGTCACGGGATCCACTACTAGCCTGAGTCACCTGATTTACTAGCCTGAGTCAGGGATCCACTAGCCTGAGTCACGGGATCCACTACTAGCCTGAGTCACCTGATTCACTAGCCTGAGTCACGTGATCCACTAGCCTGAGTCACGGGATCCACTACTAGCCTGAGTCACGTGATCCACTAGCCTGAGTCACGTGAACCACTAGCCTGAGTCACGTGATCCACTAGCCTGATTCACGTGATCCACTAGCCTGAGTCACCTGATTCACTAGCCTGAGTCACGTGAACTACTAGCCTGAGTCACCTGATCCACTAGCCTGAGTCACGTGATCCACTAGCCTGAGTCACGTGATCCACTAGCCTGAGTCACGTGATCCACTAGCCTGATTCACGTGATCCACTAGCCAGCATCATTTTTCAATCGTTTCCGTTAGGCCTTTTATTTAAAGGCAATTTCTATTCCATACTTTCCCAGTGCTTTTTTCCTTCACCACATTTTCGATGTTTTTTCTCTCCAATTTTTCCCGTTAATTTTTAGGCTTAAAAATCTGTCTGACCATCAGCGTCTATTGCTGCACATTTAGCACTTCCCCAGTTACTCCAGTCCAGCTAACAAGCTACATAATTATCTATTAAAAATTTATTACTAATAGTAAAATGTGGGATCCGATACCGGTTTGTGTTGGGACAAATTCTTGCTAAATAAAATGCGCCACAGAACCAAAGTTATAATTTGTTCGCTATTGATTTTGTCGGCCATTGTTCGTGTGTTTTGTTTGAGCTGGTTGCAACACAAATTTCTGCGTAGGAATTGGCTGCGTTTATGATCGAGTTGGGCTGTCGCGAGTTTTCTTAGAAAAGTCAATTAGTCTTGGCTATAATTCTTATGAGAGAAGTACTGGAGGCGTCTTGCTATAACTGGATGGACTCTTGTTTGGCACTCTTGCGAGAGTACGCCCTGATCTAAGGTGGCTTCACATGCTCAAAACTTCACATGATAGAATTCTTTAAGTCGTAAGCTAGCTGAAGTGGCTGGCTAGACTTCTTTACTTTAGATTGATTGATAATCCTGGTGTGACGTAAACTATTTCACTGTATAAGGTAGTTAAGGTAAGGTAGGTAAATAGGTAGGTAGGTAGGTTAAGTTAGGTAGGTAAGGTAGGTAGGTAGGTAAGGTAGGTAGGTAGGTAACGTTAGGTAGGTAGGTAAAGTTTGATAGGTAGATTAATGGTAGGTAGTTAAAGTTTGGTAGGTAGATTAATGGTAGGTAAGTAAAGTTTGGTAGGTAGATAAAGTTTGGTAGGTAGATTAATGGTAGGTAGGTAAAGTTTGGTAGGTAGATTAATGGTAGGTAGGTAAAGTTTGGTAGGTAGATTAATGGTAGGTAGGTAAAGTTTGGTAGGTAGATTAATGGTAGGTAAGTAAAGTTTGGTAGGTAGGTAAAGTTTGGTAGGTAGATTAATGGTGGGTAGTTAAAGTTTGGTAGGTAGATTAATGGTAGGTAAGTAAAGTTTGGTAGGTAGATAAAGTTTGGTAGGTAGATTAATGGTAGGTAAGTAAAGTTTGGTAGGTAGGTAAAGTTTGGTAGGTAGATTAATGGTGGGTAGTTAAAGTTTGGTAGGTAGATTAATGGTAGGTAAGTAAAGTTTGGTAGGTAGATAAAGTTTGGTAGGTAGATTAATGGTAGGTAGGTAAAGTTTGGTAGGTAGATTAATGGTAGGTAGGTAAAGTTTGGTAGGTAGATTAATGGTAGGTAGGTAAAGTTTGGTAGGTAGATTAATGGTAGGTAGGTAAAGTTTGGTAGGTAGATTAATGGTAGGTAAGTAAAGTTTGGTAGGTAGATTAATGGTAGGTAAGTAAAGTTTGGTAGGTAGGTAAAGTTTGGTAGGTAGATTAATGGTGGGTAGTTAAAGTTTGGTAGGTAGATTAATGGTGGGTAGTTAAAGTTTGGTAGGTAGATTAATGGTGGGTAGGTAAAGTTTTGTAGGTAGATTATACGTTAGGTAGGTAGGTAAAGTCAGGTAAGTAGAATAGGTAGTAAGGTAAAGTCAAGTAGGTAGGTACTTAGGCGGTTGGGCAGGCAGACAGGCAGGTAGTCAGTAGTTAGATCTGCTAATAGCACAGATTCTATACTAACTACATGGGCCAATCATCTCGCCTGGCCGCAGCGCGAAAACCCCAGGGTTTTGACCATGGACTGTAGCTTCTGCTGCTCTCAAGTGGGGTTTGGTTCGGGGCCTTGGAGACGGCTGCTAAATACATTGGCAAATGCTGGAGTGACACATCTGGGTAAATATAGAATCTGTGGCTAAAAGTGAGATTCAGTACACATTCAGTGCACGGGAGCGGAGTTTTCTGTTTCTAAAAATAGAACAGCAGATGACCGCATGTGCAATTAGCATTCTTCTCTCTTGCAGTTGCAGTTGTATTTCGTCAGTTATTTTTCTGCCACCTGATTATAAATGCAGAAATTTTGTACAACCATTTTCCAGAGTTGACAGAATTACTAAACAGCTGCAGGATTTGACTAAATCTCAGATATGGAAGGCCGCAAAGGTACAAAGAAGCTGCAGGAGCTGCTAGAAATTCAGCGAGCCGTGCAGGCCCAGTGGGAAGCCGAGCGGATATTCGAGCTGGACGCTGACACCGGGCCGGAGCCGCAGGAGAAGTACATGGTGACCTTTCCTTACCCGTACATGAACGGCCAGCTGCACCTCGGACACGTGTTCAGCCTGTCCAAGAACGAGTTCGCCATCGGCTTTGAGCGGCTGCGCGGCAAGCGGGCCCTGTGGCCCTTCGGCCTACACTGCACCGGCATGCCCATCAAGGCCAGCGCCGACAAGCTGGCCAGGGAGGTCGAGCTGTACGGCTACCCGCCTCAGTTCCCCGCACAGGTTGGTGTGTTCATTTGTCAGTCAGTCAGGCAGACAGACAGTCAGTCAGGCAGGCAGTCAGTCAGGCAGTCAGTCAGTCAGTCATCCAGTTAGGCCGTCAGTCAGTCAGTCAGTCAGTCAGTCAGTCAGTTAGTCAGTCAGTCAGTCAGTCAGTCAGTCAGTCAGTCAGTCAGTCAGTCAGGCAGTCAGTCAGTCAGTCAGTCATCCAGTTAGGCCGTCAGTCAGTCAGTCAGTCAGTCAGTCAGTCAGTCAGTCAGTCAGTCAGTCAGTCAGTCAGTCAGTCAGTCAGTCAGTCAGTCAGGCCGTCAGTCAGGCAGTCAGCCAGCCAGTCAGTCAGTCAGTCAGTCAGTCAGTCAGTCAGTCAGTCAGTCAGTCAGTCAGTCAGTCAGTCAGGCAGGCAGGCAGTCAGCCAGTCACTCAGTCAGTCAGTCAGTCAGTCAGTTAGTCAGTCAGGCAGTCAGTCAGTCAGTCAGTCAGTCAGTCAGTCAGTCAGTCAGTCAGTCAGTCAGTCAGTCAGTCAGTCAGTCAGTCAGGCAGGCAGTCAGTCAGTCAGTCAGTCAGTCAGGCAGTCAGCCAGTCAGTCAGTCAGTCAGGCAGGCAGTCAGTCAGTCAGTCAGTCAGTCAGTCAGTCAGTCAGTCAGTCAGTCAGGCAGTCAGTCAGTCAGGCAGTCAGTCAGTCAGTCAGTCAGTCAGTCAGTCAGGCAGTCAGTCAGTCAGTCAGGCAGTCAGTCAGTCAGCACCCCATCCGCTTCCGCAGGACGAGGAAGAAGAGGCCGCTGCTGAGCCCGCCGAGTCGGTGGACCCGAACACCGTCAACAAGGCCAAAGGCAAGCGGAGCAAAGCGGCTGCCAAGAGCGGAGGCGCCAGCCACCAGTGGGACATCATGCGCACCATGGGGCTGACCGACGCCCAGATCCGCCTGTTCACCAGCCCGGCGCACTGGCTGCGGCATTTCCCGCCCCTGTGCGTGCGCGATCTGAAATCGTTGGGCGTTAAAGTCGACTGGCGCCGCAGTTTTATCACAACAGACGCCAATCCGTACTATGACGCATTCGTGCGCTGGCACTTCTTCCGCCTGCGCGACTCCGGCCGGGTCAAGTTCGGCAAGCGCTACACCGTGTTCTCACCGCGCGACCAGCAGCCCTGCATGGACCACGACAGGTCCAGCGGCGAAGGCGTCGGGCCGCAGGAGTACACCCTCATCAAGATTGAGCTGGCCGCGCCCACGGCTACTGCGGCCAAGGCTCTGTCCGCCTTTGAGTACGGCCTTTCTGTCTGTCTGTCTGTCTGTCTGTCTGTCTGTCTGTCTGTCTGTCTGTCTGTCTGTCTGTCTGTCTATCTGTCTGTCTTAGTGTCTGTCTGTCTGTCTGTCTGTCTCTCTCTTAGTGTCTGTCTGTCTGTCTGTCTGTCTGTCTGTCTGTCTGTCTGTCTGTCTGTCTGTCTGTCTGTCTGTCTGTCTGTCTGTCTGTCTGTCTAAAAGAACCGTAGACATCTCTTGACCTTGTTGACCTGACTGCGAACTCACAGCCTGCCGAAAGGAGCCCGCGTGTTCCTGGTGGCCGGCACCCTCCGGCCCGAGACCATGTACGGCCAGACCAACTGCTGGATCCACCCGGACATCAACTACCTGGTCGTGCCCACCGCCTCCACTGGTGACGCCGCAGCCGCCGTCGAGTACCTGGTGTGCACCCGCCGATCCGCTAGGAATATGCTCTACCAGGTGAGTCACTTGCGAGTCCGTCCAGTTTTTCATTGTTGAACATTCATCATTGCCTGAATTCCGAATATTCCACCAGGGCATTCTGGCCGACTCCGAGACCCTTGAGTCTATCGAGTCGCCGGCTCGACGTCGCCTTCGCGGCGCCGATCTGATTGGCTGTCCAGCTCGAGCCCCGCTAACACCCTACGAGCGCGTCTACGTGCTGCCGATGATGACCATCAAGGAGACCAAAGGCACCGGGGTGGTGACCAGCGTGCCCAGCGATGCGCCCGATGACTTTGTGGCCCTGCAGGTAAGTGATCTAATTTGGTTGCTAATGCTTTAGGCTCTTTGATTGGCTGTTGATTCTTGTGGCTCTCTGATTGGCTGCTGACGCTTTAGGCTCTCTGATTGGCTGCTTATTCTTGTGGCTCTCTGATTGGCTGCTTATTCTTGTGGCTCTCTGATTGGCTGCTGATTCTTGTGGCTCTCTGATTGGCTGCTAATTCTTGTGGCTCTCTGATTGGCTGCTTATTCTTGTGGCCCTCTAATTGGCTACTTATTCTTGTGGCTCTCTGATTGGCTGCTTATTCTTGTGGCTCTCTGATTGGCTGCTGATTCTTGTGGCTCTCTGATTGGCTGCTTATTCTTGTGGCTCTCTGATTGGCTGCTGCTTCTTGTGGCTCTCTGATCAGCTTTTTGGACTTGATGATCTTCTAATTAGCTCGTAAGGCTTAGGAGTTGTAAAGATTTGGATGAATTCCCTGATGAATTCCCTGATCCTCAAACAGGATCTGCGCCAGAAGGCGGCTCTTCGCGACAAATTCGGCGTCACGATGGACATGCTGCTGGATCCGCTGCCCATCATCGACATCCCGGAGCTGGGCGACCTCGCGGCGGTGACCCTGGCCAAGGAGATGAAGATCCAGTCGCAGAACGATCGGGAGAAGCTGGACCTGGTGAAGGAGCGGGTCTACAAGCTGGGCTTCTACGACGGCGTGTTGAAGGTCGGCGAGTTTGCTGGCAGCCGCGTGCAGGACGTGAAGAAGCGGGTGCAGCAGCAGCTGGTGGACACGAGACAGGCCATCGTGTACATGGAGCCGGAGAAGGAGGTGAGCGATGACTGGCGCGAGGTAGACAGGCTGATGGAATGATTAGGCAGTAAAACGGTGTAGCATAGCTTCTTCACTAGCTAGGCAGTGAATGATGCAGACTGAATCAGGCAGACAGTGAATGGGGCAGGCAGTGAATGGGGCAGACAGTGAATAAGGCAGGCAGTGAATGAGGCAGACAGTGAATGGGGCAGGCAGTGAATGAGGCATGCAGTGAATGGGGCAGACAGTGAATGAAGCAGACAGTGAATGGGGCAGGTAGTGAATGAGGCAGGCAGTGAATGGGGCAGGCAGTGAATGAGGCAGGCAGTGAATGGGGCAGACAGTGGTTGGGGCAGGCAGTGAATGAGGCAGACAGTGAATAAGGCAGACAGTGAATGGGGCAGGCAGTGAATGAGGCAGACAGTGAATAAGGCAGACAGTGAATGGGGCAGACAGTGAATGAGGCAGACAGTGAATGAGGCAGGCAGCATAAAATCTCCATCCTCTTTTCAATGCAGGTGAGGTCCCGCAGCGGAGACGACTGTGTGGTGGCCCTGTGCGACCAGTGGTACCTGGACTATGGCGACCCCGGCTGGAAGGCCATCGCCCGCCGCGCTCTCGAACAGTTGAACACCTTCAGCGAGGAGGTGCAGAACAACTTTGCCGCCACACTAGAGTGGCTGGTTGAGCACGCCTGCTCAAGATCGTTCGGCCTGGGCACCCGCCTGCCCTGGGACCCGCAGTACCTCATCGAGTCCCTCAGCGACTCCACAGTCTACATGGCCTACTACACCGTGTGTCACCTGCTGCACAAGGACCTCTACGGCATGCAGCCGGGCGAGCTGGGCGTCACGCCCGACCAGATGACTCCAGACGTCTGGGACTACATCTTCTGTTTGAGCGACCGGCCGCCCGTCAGGGACCGCCACCCGCTGCCGCCATCGCTCGAGGCTATGGAGAGAATGCGGGCCGAGTTTTCCTACTGGTTAGCGGCTTTGTGTCTGACAGTCTCAGTGTCTGCCTGTCTGCATCTGGCAGTCTGAGTGTCTGCCTGTCTGCATCTGGCAGTCTGAGTGTCTGCTTGTCTGCATCTGGCAGTCTGAGTGTCTGCCTGTCTGCATCTGGCAGTCTGAGTGTCTGCCTGTCATTTGGCAGTCTGAGTGTCTGCCTGTCTGCATCTGGCAGTCTGAGTGTCTGCTTGTCTGCATCTGGCAGTCTGAGTGTCTGCCTGTCTGCATATGGTAGTCTGAGTTTCTGCCTGTCATTTGGCAGTCTGAGTGTCTGCTTGTCTGCATCTGGCAGTCTGAGTGTCTGCCTGTCTGCATCTGGCAGTCTGAGTGTCTGCCTGTCTACATCTGGCAGTCTGAGTGTCTGCCTGTCTGCATCTGGCAGTCTGAGTGTCTGCCTGTCTGCATCTGGCAGTCTGAGTGTCTGCCTGTCTGTATATGGTAGTCTGAGTTTCTGCTTGTCTGACTGTCTGGTAGTCTGAGTGTCTGGCAGTCTGCCTGTCTGTTTAATAGTCTGAGTGTCTGCCTGCCCGTGTCTGCCTGTCTGAGTGTCTGTCTATCTGTCTGTCTGTCTGTCTGTCTGCCAGCAATCCGGTCCCCACCCGCCCACTGCAGGTACCCGGTGGACCTGCGCACCTCGGGCAAGGACCTGGTCCCCAATCACCTGACCTACTACCTGTACAACCACTGCTCCGTGTGGGCCGACCGGCCGGACCTCTGGCCGCGCGCCGTCCGCGTCAACGGCCACGTGCTGCTGAACGGCGAGAAGATGTCCAAGTCCACCGGCAACTTCCTCACCCTGGAAGACGCCATCGAGAAGTTCAGCGCTGACGGCCTCCGCCTCGCCCTGGCTGACGCTGGCGACGGCGTCGAGGACGCGAACTTCGTGGAGAAGATGGCGGACTCCAGCCTGCTGCGCCTGTACCAGTTCGCCGAGTGGGTCAAGGAGATGGCCGCCGCCTGCGCCGCTGGCCAGCTGCGCTCTGGCGACTGGAACGACTTCAGCGACCCGGCCTTCGCCGCTGAGATCGACGCCATCATCGGGCAGGCGTACGATTTCTACGCCAAGATGCTCTACAAGGAGGTGGTCAAGACTGGCGTCTTTGAGCTCATGGCTGCCAGGGACAGGTGAGAACCCACTGCCTGTCTGTCTCGAGTTCAGCATCCCCTATCGAAACTTGCAAGTGGAAAGCAATAAGTCGTAAATCTTATCTAACCAGTCCCAAGTCCCTAGTCCCAAATCTCTAATCCCAAATCCCCAGTCTTAATCCCCAGTCCCAAATCCCTAGTCCCAAATCTCCAGTCCCAAATCCCCAGTCTTAAATCCCCAGTCCCAAATCTCCAGTCCCAAATCTCCAGTCCCAAATCCCCAGTCCCTAAACCCCAGTCCCAAATCCTTAGTCCCGAATCCCTAGTCCCAAATCCCCAGTCTTAAATCTCCAGTTTTAAATCTCCAGTCCCAAATCCCCAGTCCAAAATCCTCAGTCCCAAATCCCCAGTCCCAAATCCTTAGTCCCGAATCCCCAATCCCAAATCTCCAGTCCCAAATCCCCAGTCCCTAATCCCGAATCCCCAGTCCCATAATCCCTTCTGGATCCCCATTAAGACTCTGCGGTCCAACACCTTCATCGCGCCGACCCGCAGGTACATGCAGCTGTGCGCAGACTCCGGCCTGCACTCCGGCCTCATCATTCGCTATATCGAGGTGCAACTGGTGATCATGTCGCCGCTGTGCCCGCACATTAGCGACCACCTGTGGCGCAACGTGCTCAACAAGCCCAGCAGCATTCTGCGCGAGCGCTGGCCTGTGCCCAGCTCACCTGAGCTCAACCAGACCCTCCTTGACGAGCTGCGCTACCTGTTCGACAGCTGCCACGAGTTCCGCCTGCGGGCTGACAAATTCCTTGGCCGGCAGAAAAGCAAGGAGCCGGTGCAGCCGACCCACGGGGCCATCTGGGTGGTCAAGTCTTTCCCTGCATGGCAGGCCGCAATTCTCGACGTGTTGAAGAAACTGCAGGCCGAAAATGGTGGGCAGCTGCCTGACAATAAGACCATTGCCATGCGGGTGCAGGTGAGACAGCTGCTTTCTAAGTGGGTAGTGGCTTGCTGGGATCTCCGGACATAAGCAGTTAGTGTCATGGTGTGGGATGTCCGGACATAAGCAGTTAATGTCGTGGTGTGGAATGTTTGGACATCATGAACAGTTAGCGTCATTGTGTGGGATGTCCGGACATCATAAGCAGTTAATGTCATGGTGTGGGATGTCCGGACATCATGAGCAGTTAATGTCATGGTGTGGGATGTCCGGACATCATGAGCAGTTAGTGTCATTGTGTGGGATCTCCCGACATCATGAGCAGTTAGCGTCATGGTGTGGGATGTCTGGACATCATAAGCAGTTAGTGTCGTGGTGTGGGATGTCCGGACATCATAAGCAGTTAGTGTCGTGGTGTGGGATCCCCGGACATCATGAGCAGTTAGTGTCGTGGTGTGGGATCTCCGGACATCATGAGCAGTTAGTGTCGTGGTGTCGGATCCCCGGACATCATGAGCAGTTAGTGTCGTGGTGTGGGATCTCCGGACATCATGAGCAGTTAGTGTCGTGGTGTGGGATCCCCGGACATCATGAGCAGTTAGTGTCATGGTGTGGGATCTCTGGACATGTGTTTTATGACGATTTTAAGGCCCATAGTATTCCGCAACTTTCACTGCCTTCCCGCCGCCCATAACAGAGCCTGTCCGAGCTGAAAGGAAAGGCGGCCAAGAAGGCCATGCCATTCGTTGCCATGGTGAAGGAGCAGCCAGAAAAGTACCTGTCGACTAAAAAGGGGCTCGTCGATGAGTTGCGGCTACTGCGGAGCAA
>NIVC01000391.1:307500-435000 GCA_002269645.1 Macrostomum lignano
CTAATAAATTTAACCTAAAGAGAACTGACCAGCTAATTGTTTGGTCAAGAATCAGGTCTCAGCTGCTGTGCTGCATCTTTATGCATGCTGCATCGCTGAGCCAGTATCCAGCAGACGCCCACACACACACAGACCATGCCCACCCACCAGTTCACTATGGAGATGACCTGCGAAGGCTGCGCCAACGCTGCCAAACGAGTCCTGGCCAAGCTGGCCTCTGAGCGCGGCGTTGAAGTCACCGCCGAGACGGATGTGTCGACGCAGACGGTCACCGTCACCTCCGAGCTGCCCGCCGCCGACCTGCTGGCGGCGCTGCAGAAAACCGGCAAAACTATCAGTCAGAAGTCGTAAATTTTGTCGACTGAATTTGTGCGGACTGTTGTGGCTACTTACAGTAGTATTTACACTCTGTTATCGCTAATCTAATCATATTATTCATGATCGCTTATAAACTCTCATGTCTACTATTTATGAGTATTAAAATTCTGTTGATTCTCTTTGCTGTCTAAGTTTAAGTCGCTTTTAATTTTATTTTACTTTACCTTTCTGGGAGCTGAGATGAAATTGGGTGCCATTCACAAGCTACGTCTGCGCACCTACATTCCTATATTACCTGTAGCGGGCACTTATCACGGATGGGATTATAGGCTAATTATTAGGCCCACTAAAGGATGCAGGCTCGGTTGGCCTTTCTCTTATGCTTCTAGAATTATTGATTAAATATATTGTCAATACTTTAATACTGTATCAGACAAAATTGAAAAAATATCAATGAGCATTCATGCCATTACATGCTAAAATGAGTCGTGTGCTTTATTGAGCGAATCGAATTGTTTCAATTTCTTATCTTGTCTTCTACTAGTAATTAGCTAATTATAGAAATAATTGCATCATGATTTATGGCCTTTTGATAAAACAAGTTGAACAGCGTTTACTAACAAAGAATGCTATATTTAGTCACGCAATACATTCATGCTCCTTATGAAAACTTGTAAAGCCAGTGAGTTACTTGATGAATGTCTGGAAAATTCACACAATGACATTCTATGTTAAATTGGGAATAGTTTATCTATTTCCAGCAGTTCTTCTATTGGTGTGTCAGCTTGGAAAGGATCATTTTACAACTTCTACCTGCCAATTAGGGGGATGCAGTCGCTATGACTAAATCGAAATTGCTATTAAGTCTCTCAATATTATTTTGAAATGGTTTTCATTCTGTTTCAGATAATTTAAATATGCATATGTGGGATTTTTCAACATTATTTGGCATCTTGCAAAGAGCCAGAATTGTTTTAAATGCGCGTTTATATCATAATTTTAAGTATCGTATATTCCAAGAAATGTTTAGAACCTGTCATCGTCCTTAATTAATTACCACCAAGTACTTACGAGTCAATACTTAGGGCCTCTCTTATCTAGTTATTTCCAGTGGTTATTTCCACCCTTAACTAACTTGATAGTAAAATAATAATATAAAGAACTTAGAAGTATAAATTATTCACCTAAGTATGAAGCTTAAAGTTGTCACCCTTAATTGTTGGTAAGTTCGTTTTTAGATTTATTTATAAAATGCTACAAGCTAACCAGTCTATCAAGTCAAGATCTGTAGCTTACTGTCAGGCTTGTAAAGAGTATTAGGCTTTTACTATATATTAGTTTCAAAAGGTTAAAAAAATTAATTAAAAGAAATTGCTTAGTCAAGAAACTAGTATGTAAGCAAATGCCAAAACTTATGCTTGAACTTATAAAGTAAAAACCACATGACCTAGGATCATCTTTTTTACCTTTTTATAATTGTACTACAAGTATTTTGGTGAAAGTTTTGTGCTTTTGGGAAATATTTAGTATTAAACTGGCTGTTTGGCACCTAAAATTTCATTTTCAAGTACTGGAAGACCAGACTTATCAAAAAGTAACTTCCATTGCCGAAGTCCGGCATTCTAAAAAAGAACCCAAAAAAGTGTCGCTTTAAAAAAAGTAACTTCTGGTATTAAAAGCCAGAACTTTGCCCAACACTAGTTCATATAGATGGTTGGGTTGTGGGGGTCCACAAAATAGAGTCAGTGATTGATAGCCACATGATTCTGCAAGCCATTATAGGCCTATTATCTATTAGTCAATATCCTTGTGCCAAGAAAGACATACTACTAGATGATAGACAGTAGCATTTGAATAGTCCTGTTTTGTAAAGCTTGGCTGCAGGCCTCAAATCAGTCTCAGATACAATTGTAGTTGGTGCTTTAGGCTTCCTAGTCATTTGGCAGTTGTTAAATAGGCTGAAAAGTTTGTGAAAATGTGACAAAATAATTTAATGCAATAAAGTAAATGATATAAAGTTACTAAGCCTAGCCTAGGCCTTTTCAATTTAAAGTTTTTTAAAGTTATTCCTAAAAGTAAAAGTATCAACAAAAGCTTATAAGTAGTATCTAATTTTAGTAATATTACTAGCAATCTAGTGCGGCCCCCCTTCGGGGCGCCCAATAAGAACGAAGCAAAAATAGTTGATGGAAATCAATGAAAAAGCACATTTTCCTAAAAACTAAGTCCTTCATCACTTTTAAAAATCACCTTATTCATTTAAAATTGTCATGGACAATAATATTTGCTATGAATCTGTTTTTTTCTAAAATTAACAAACAGACAAGAAAATATAGCTTTCACAAAGATCACAGTCATTACCCCTAAACAGAAAGTAGAAAATAGAAAATAGAAAATAGCATCCCCCCAGTAGCAAGCACCCTCCTCCAAAAGTAAACAACCGCAGATAGCAAGCATCCCCTAATACTCCTAGCAAGCATCCACCCAGATAACAAGCATCTGCAGATAGCAAGCATCCCCCAAATAAAAGCATCCCCCAAATAAAAGCATCCCCCGGATAAAAGCATCCACCCAGATAGCAAGCATCCCCCAAATAATGTAGAAGCATCCTTCCAGATAGCAAGCATCCTGCACATAGAAAGAATTCCTAAATAGCAAGCATCCCTGGATAGAAATAATCCTATACATGTAGCCAAGCTTATCAAGCGCAGTAATCCTTGGCTATCGAGTGAAGTAATCCTTGGTTTTTTAAGACCAATAATCTTTGGCTTATCGAGTGCAGTAATCCTTGGTTTATTAATAGCAATAATCCTTGGCTTCTCGAGTGCAGTAATCCTTGGTTTTCCAAGTTTAGTAATCCTTGGTTTATTAATAGCAATAATCCTTGGCTTATCGAGTGCAGTAATCTTTGGTTTTCTAAGTGCAGTAATCCTTGGTTTATTAATAGCAATAATCATTGGCTTCTCGAGTGCAGTAATCCTTTGTTTTCCAATTGCAGTAATCCTTGGTTTATAAAGAGCAATAATCCTTGGCTTATCGAGTGAAGTAATCCTTGGTTTATTAATAGCAATAATCCTTGGCTTCTCGAGTGCAGTAATCCTTGGTTTATTAATAGCAATAATCCTTGGCTTCTCGAGTGCAGTAATCCTTGGTTTATTAATAGCAATAATCCTTGGCTTCTTGAGTGCAGTAATCCTTGGTTTGCCAAGAGCAATTGTCCTTGGTTTATCGAGTGCAGTAATCCTTGGTTTAATAATAGCAATAATCCTTGGCTTCTCGAGTGCAGTAATCCTTGGTTTATTAATAGCAATAATCCTTGGCTTCTTGAGTGCAGTAATCCTTGGTTTGCCAAGAGCAATTGTCCTTGGTTTATCGAGTGCATTAATCCTTGGTTTATTAATAGCAATAATCCTTGGCTTCTTGAGTGCATTAATCCTTGGTTTGCCAAGAGCAATTGACCTTGGTTTATCGAGTGAATTAATCCTTGGTTTATTAATAGCAATAATCCTTGGCTTATCGAGTGCAGTAATCCTTGGTTTATTAATAGCAATAATCCTTGGCTTCTCGAGTGCAGTAATCCTTTGTTTTCCAATTGCAGTAATCCTTGGTTTATAAAGAGCAATAATCCTTGGCTTATCGAGTGAAGTAATCCTTGGTTTATTAATAGCAATAATCCTTGGCTTATCGAGTGCAGTAATCCTTGGTTTATTAATAGCAATAATCCTTGGCTTATCGAGTGCAGTAATCTAAGTGCTTTTATTTAGTCCTTTAATAAAACTTTTAATAAAAAATTTACACTACTACTTTTAAACTACTTAGATTCGAACCTAGGTCGCTGCATTAGCAGTCTGGTCTGTTCAGCTCTAGGCTAGCTCTCATCGAAGTTATCAGTGATGTTGTACCACTTATATAATTCAACACTCACACCAAGTCAGGTAGAGTAAAAAGTCACACGAAGCAGTTATGACATAATCAATTTCTTAGGCAAGTCAGTACCAGTGTCTATGAAAGTTAACAATATGGTTACGTAATATAAATTCAGTACTGCGCTATGCTTTCACACTCAAAGCTGTGACGCAATTCAATTGAGTGTCAAATTCAGCCAGTACACAGACGATAAATAAAGAGTATTGTGATGCAATCCATTTTAGAATTTAGAATTCAACCAGTCAGTTTTTCTGCTAGCATTCTTACAATGCATTTCAAGTCGAAAGAGCTGCTTGACCTTTGCAAAAAGCATGTTTTTCGAATATTTAATGCCTTTAGCATTGAGCAATTTCTTAGCCACGATGCATGTACAGTCATGGGAAAATTTCTGATCGAACAGTGCAAGTTCGAACAAAATCGGTCCAGCCATTTTTTCTCTAATCGATCACATAGACACAGACAGACCAATTTTAGTATATAGGACTAGCAATCTTCGCCCCCCGATGGGGGGCGCAAAAATGACGCCAAGTGGTTTTTATTTTGGCCAATGAGTAATCACCTTACTTATTATTCAAAATCCAATCAAAACTTACTTTTTCAAATTTTTGGCAAAAATAAATTGCCATGAATCAAAACCTTCACCAGCCAAAGTTTCCTTCATCAGCCCAAAACCCTTTCTCATTCAGCAAATAGTACTTATCCTTTCAAGCACAAACTCTTAGGGCATATCGTCATTGGCCTGGGCATATTCTGGTCCGCAGCAGGAGCTCAATATGCCATAAGCCTTGATAACATCTCAATAATTTCCCCAGTAAGCCTTGACATCTCAGCAATTCCTCTCAGTAAGCCTTGACATCTCAGCAATTCCCCCAGTAAGCCTTGAAATCTCAGTAACTCCCCAGTAAGTCTCGAATCTCAGTTATTCTTCCAGTAAGTCTTGAAGTCTAAGCAATTTCCCCAGTAAGCCTTGACATCTCAGCAATTCATCCAAGAAAGCCTTGAAATCTCAGCAATTCCCCAGTAAGCCTTGAAGTCTCAGTAATTCCCCAGTAAGTCTCGAATCTCAGTAATTCCTCCAGTAAGTCTTGACTTCTCACAATTCCCCCAGTAGGCCTTGACAACTCAGCAATTCCCCCAGTAAGCCTTCACATCTCAGCAATTCCCCCAGTAAGCCTTGACAACTCAGCAATTCCCACAGTAAACCTTGAAATCTCAGAAATTCCCCAGTAAGCCTTGAAGTCTCAGCAATTCCCCCAGTAGGCCTTGACAACTCACCAATTCCCCCAGTAGGCCTTGACAACTCAGCAATTCATCCAATAAAGCCTTGAAATCTCAGCAATTTCCTGAGTAAGCCTTGAAATCTCAGAAATTCCCCCAGTAAGCCTTGAAGTCTCAGAAATTTCCCCAGTAAGCCTCGACATCGCAGCAATTACCCCATTAAGCCTTGACATCTCAGAAATCCCCCCAGTAAGCCTTGACATTGCAGCAATTAAACTCGAGCCTTGGCATCTACACAATTCTCCCAGTCCAGTAAGCCTCGAGATTGCAGCAATTCCCCCAGTAAGCCTTGACAACTCAGCAATTCATCCAAGAAAGCCTTGAAATCTCAGCAATTTCCTGAGTAAGCCTTGAAATCTCAGAAATTCCCCCAGTAAGCCTTGAAGTCTCAGAAATTTCCCCAGTAAGCCTCGACATCGCAGCAATTACCCCATTAAGCCTTGACATCTCAGAAATCCCCCCAGTAAGCCTTGACATTGCAGCAATTAAACTCGAGCCTTGGCATCTACGCAATTCTCCCAGTCCAGTAAGCCTCGAGATTGCAGCAATTCCCCAGTAAGCCTTGACAACTCAGCAATTCATCCAAGAAAGCCTTGAAATCTCAGCAATTTCCTGAGTAAGCCTTGAAATCTCAGAAATTCCCCAGTAAGCCTTGACAACTCAGCAATTCCCCCAGTAAACCTTGAAATCTCAGAAATTCCCCAGTAAGCCTTGAAGTCTCAGTAATTCCCCAGTAAACCTTGAAATCTCAGAAATTCCCCCAGTAAGCCTTGAAGTCTCAGCAATTCTCCCAGTAGGCCTTGACAACTCAGCAATTCCCCCAGTAAACCTTGAAATCTCAGAAATTCCCCCAGTAAGCCTTGAAGTCTCAGCAATTCTCCCAGTAAGCCTTGACAACTCAGCAATTCCCCCAGTAAACCTTGAAATCTCAGAAATTCCCCTAGTAAGCCTTGACAACTCAGCAATTCATCCAAGAAAGTCTTGAAATCTCAGCAATTTCCTGAGTAAGCCTTGAAATCTCAGAAATTCCCCCAGTAAGCCTTGAAGTCTCAGAAATTTCCCCAGTAAGCCTCGACATCGCAGCAATTCCCCCAAGTAAGCATTCACATCACAGTAATTTCCTCAGTAAGCCTTGACATCTCAGTAATTCCCCCAGTAAGCCTTGACATCTCAGCAATTCCTCCCAGTTAGCCTTTGGCTGGTGAAGGTTTTGATTCATGGCAATTTATTTTTGCCAAAAATGAGAAAAAGTAAGTTTTGATTAATGGATTTTGAATAATAAGTAAGGTTATTACTCATTGGCCAAAATAAAAACCACTTGGCGTCATTCTTGCGTCCCCCAACGGGGGGCTTAAATTGCTAGTAGTTGCTTTTAATCAAAAAATGTTCGATTAGTCCAGGCACAAGCTAAAAATAAATGAAAATTAATTTAATATATTTTTATCTCCCACGTGCATACTCTGAAGCTTGCGAATAATTTAATTATTTATAGCTCGTAGCATCAGCTCAAGAAGTTAAAGTTTAGTCTATGGCCATAGACGTATTATTATTTTTCGAGCTCTCACTGCGAGAAAAATACACTAATTAGATAGGGAAAATACAGTTTTTTGAATATTTAAGACCTTTAGAATTGAAGCAGATAAAAGAAATGTTAACCATACAATCCTTGGTTGAGTTGCAACTTTTTGGTGAAAACGCAATCAAAATTGGTCAAGAATTGCAGTCTGTAGAGCGTTTTACACGGACAGACAGACATAGATTAGAGATTTAGTATATAAGAAGACGATGGGGACATCTGGATAGAATCTCTGTTTTCTACAAGTAACAAAAAGACAGCCAAAAATCCTTCAAAAAGACAACAGACAAACTGCTCAAATGAAGTGCATTGCAAAAAGAAATCATCCCAAGACTGCAAGCATCCCCCAGATAGCAAGCATCCCCTAGATAGCAAGCATCCCTAGATAGCAAGCATCCCCCAGATAGCAAGCATCCCCTAGATAGCAAGCATCCCCCAGATAGCAAGCATCCCCCAGATAGCAAGCATCCCCCAGATTGCAAGCATCCCCCAGATAGCAAGCATCCCCAAGATAGCAAGCATCCCTCAGATAGCAAGCATCCCCCAGATAGCAAGCATCCCCCAGATAGCAAGCATCCCCCAGATAGCAAGCATCCCCAGATAGCAAGCATCCCCCAGATAGCAAGCATCCCCCAGATAGCAAGCATCCCCAGATAGCAAGCATCCCCAGATAGCAAGCATCCCCAAGATAGATAGCATCCCCAAATAGCAAGCATCCACCAGACAATAAGTAGCTAGTGCGACAATTTCCTTAGCATTATAGCGGCTCCTTTAAAATTCGCTTATTTTTACGTTTGAAATTGTGTATCTTTTATGTTTAACAGGGTGGCTCTTTTATGTTCTACGCTCGTACATGTTAACTCTTTTATGTTTGATACGGTGGCTTTTCAATGTCTGACATAGTGGCTCTTCTATGTTTGACATGGGGCTCTTCTATGTTTGACATGGGGGCTCTTCTATGTTTGACATGGGGCTCTTCTATGTTTGACAAAGTGGCTTTTTAATGTTTAACATGGTGGCTCTTTAATGTTCGAAATGGTGGCTCTTTAATGTTCAAAAAGGTGGCTCTTTTATGTTTGACATGGTGGCTCTTTAATGTTTGACATGGTGGCTCTTTAATGTTAGACAAAGTAGCTCTTTAATGTTTGACATGATGGCTCTTTAATGATAGACATGGTGGCTCTTTAATTTTTGACATGGTGGCTCTTTAATGTTGGACATGGTGGCTCTTTAATGTTAGACATGGTGGCTCTTTAATGTTCGACATAAAGTCACTTATATGTTTGACATGATGGCTCTTTTATGTTTAACATGGTGGCTCTTTAATGTTAGACATGGTAGCTCTTTTATGTTCGACATGGTGGCTCTTTAATGTTCGACATGGTGGCTCTTTTATGTTCGACATGGTGTCGCTTTAATGTTTGACATGGAGTTACGTATATGTTTTACATGGTGGCTCTTAAATGTTTGACATGGTGGCTCTTCAATGTTTGACATGGTGTCTCTTTAACGTTTGACATGGAGTCATGTATATGTTTGACATGGTGGCTCTTTAATGTTAGACATGGTGGCTCTTTTATGTTTTGCATGGTGGCTCTTTAATGTTAGACATGGTGGCTCTTTTATGTTTTGCATGGTGGCTCTTTTATGTTCGACATGGTGTCTCTTCAATGCTTGACATGGAGTCACGTATATGTTTGACATGGAGTCATGTATATGTTTGACCTGGTGGCTCTTTAATGTTTTATATGGTGGCACTTTCATGTTTGACCTGGTGGCTCTTTAATGTTTGACATGGTGGCTTTTTAATATTTGACATGGTGGCACTTTCATGTTTGACCTGGTGGGTCTTTAATGTTTGACATGGTACCTCTTTTATGTTCGACATGGTGGCTCTTTAATGTTTTACATGGTGGCTCTTTAATGTTTGACATGGTGACTCTTTTATGTTCTACATGGTGGCTCTTTTATGTTCGACATGGTGGCTCTTTAATGTTCTTAATGGTGTCTGTTTTATGTTTGACATGGCGGCTCTTTAATGTTTGACATGGTAACTCTTTTAGGTTTGAAATGGTGTCTCTTTAATGTTTGACATGGTGGCTTTTTATTGTTTGACATGGTGGCTTTTTAATGTTCGACATGGTGGCTCTTTTAGGTTTGAAATGGTGGCTCTTAAATGTTTGACATTGTGGCTCTTTAATGTTCGACATGGTGGCTCTTTAATGTTTGACATGGTAACTCTTTTATGTTTGATATGGTGGCTCTTTTATGTTCGACATGGTGGCTCTTTAATGTTCGACATGGTGGCTCTTTTAGGTTTGAAATGGTGGCTCTTTAATGTTTGACATTGTGGCTCTTTAATGTTTGAAATGGTGGCTCTTTAATGTTCGACATGGTGGCTCTTATAGGTTTGAAATGGTGGCTCTTTAATGTTTGACATTGTGGCTCTTTAATGTTTGAAATGGTGGCTCTTTAATGTTTAGAATTTTGTGTTTTTAAGGTGTTTTAATAAAAAAAACATTTTTCACTACTAAGATTCGAACCAAGGTCGCTACATTAGCATTCCAGTTTGTTTGCATCCGGCTATCTCTTTTCAATCGGAGAACTTGAATTGTGGCCCTTATAATAAATTCTTATAGCAAGTCGGTTAGAGTAAAAAGTTATGACATAATCAATTTCTCAGTCAGCCAGTATCAGTCTAAATTCAAGTTAGCAATATGGTTACGCAATTTCAATGAAGTCTTGTGTGCGTTTCTGTGGCACTGTTTTCAACTTGTTGTGATGCAATCTTTATCACAAACGTAATTCAGCCAGCCAGTTTTTTCTCTAGCATTCTTACAATGCATTTCAGGTCGAAAGAGCTGCTTGACCTTTGCAAAAAGGCATGTTTTTCGAATATTTAATCCCTTAAACATTGAGCAATTTCTTAGCCAAGATGCATGTACCGTCCCAGGAAAATTTCTGATCGAATGGTGCAAGTTTGAAGAAAATCGGTTGAGCCATTTTTTCTGATATCTATCGCATAGCTAGTTAGTTACAGACATTTCATTTTTAGTATATAGGACTAGCAATCTACGCCCCCCGTTGGGGAGCCAAAGAAATGCAATACACGTTTTTTTAATAAGCTACATGTATCCTTGAAATCTTAAAAAATCTCCTGTCAAACCTTGTAAGCCTTGACATGTCAGTAATCCCCCCCACAAGCTTTAACATATCAACTCCCCCCCTTGACATCTCAGCAATGCAATGGATTCCCAAATGAATCTCTTAACTTCGACATGAAGCTTCTTTTATTTTTTACATTACGCTTTTTTTATCAGCGATCCCTCCCCTGAGGAGGCATCAAATAATGTAATAAAAAGTTTTCAATAAACTACATGTAGCTTCTGACTTTAGCTTTGAAATCTCATTTATACCCCCGTGAGCCTTGACATGTCAGCTATCCCCCCCGTAAGCCTTGACATGTCAGCGATGGCCTCCATAAACCTTGAAATCTGAAAAATCCCCGTTAACCTTGAAACCCGATAAAATATAACCCTCAACCCACACCTGACCTAAACCTAACTTTAACCCAACCTAAAGCCTTGAATCTCAGCAATTCTTCTCCCCTAAGCCTTGACATTTTAGTGATTCCTTCTTTAAGAATCACAGCACTATAACGATTCCCTCGCTTTGACATCGTAGCAATTCCCAAATGAATCTTTTAACTTCGACATGACTTTTCTTTTATGTATACATAGTGCTACTTTTATTTTTTACATGACTCTTCTTCTATCAGCGCCCCCCCGTGGCGAGCCAACAAAAAATGTAATAAAAAAATTGAGTAAAGTAAATGAACTTTGAAGTAGCTTCTGACTGTTGCTTTGACATCTCAGAAACGCCCCCATAATCTCAGTTATTCTCTGTGAGCCTTGACGTCTCAGTTTTTCTCCCTAGCCCAGCACTATAGCTTCATTTAATTTTTACATGACACCTTTCATGTCTAACATGACGCTTCTTTTATTCTACCATGATGCTTCTTAATTTTTTAAATGACACTTTCATTAGTTTTTAAAGGAGGCTTCTATGATTTTTATATGACGCTTCTATGATATTTTACATGACGCTTCTATGACTGTTTACATGACGCTTCTATGATTTTTACATGACGCTTCTATGATTGTTTACATGACGCTTCTATGATTTTTTATATGACGCTTCTATCATTTTTACATAACGCTTCTATGATTTTTACATGACGCTTTTATGATTTTTACATGACGCTACTATGATTTTTACATGACGCTTCTATGATTGTTTACATGACGCTTCTAGGATTGTTTACATGACGCTTCTATGATTTTTACATGACGCTTCTATGATTGTTTCATGACGCTTCTATGATTGTTTACATGACGCTTCTATGATTTTTATATGACGCTTCTACGATTTTTGCAGGACGATTCTATGATTGTTTACATGACGCTTCTATGATTTTTACATGACGCTTCTATGATTGTTTCATGACGCTTCTATGACTGTTTACATGACGCTTCTATGATTTTTATATGACGCTTCTACGATTTTTGCAGGACGATTCTATGATTTACATGACGCTTCTATGATTTTTTACATGACGCTTCTATGATTTTTACATGACGCTTCTATGATTGTTTACATGACGCTTCTATGATTTTTATATGACGCTTCTATCATTTTTACATAACGCTTCTATGATTTTTACATGACGCTTTTATGATTTTTTACATGACGCTACTATGATTTTTACATGACGCTACTATGATTGTTTACATGACGCTTCTATGATTGTTTACATGACACTTCTATGATTGTTTCATGACGCTTCTATGATTGTTTACATGACGCTTCTATGATTGTTTATATGACGCTTGTATGATTTTTACATGACGCTTCTATGATTGTTTACATGACGCTTCTATGATTTTTTATATGACGCTTCTATCATTTTTACATAACGCTTCTATGATTTTTACATGACGCTTTTATGATTTTTTACATGACGCTACTATGATTTTTACATGACGCTACTATGATTGTTTACATGACGCTTCTATGATTGTTTACATGACACTTCTATGATTGTTTCATGACGCTTCTATGATTGTTTACATGACGCTTCTATGATTGTTTATATGACGCTTGTATGATTTTTACATGACGCTTCTATGATTGTTTCATGACGCTTCTATGACTGTTTACATGACGCTTCTATGATTGTTTATATGACGCTTCTATCATTTTTACATAACGCTTCTATGATTATTACATGAGCTTCTACGCTTTTTACATGACACTTCTATGATTTTTTACATGACGCTTTATGATTTTTTACATGACGCTTCTACGAGTTTTTGCAGGACGATTCTATGATTTTACATGACGCTTCTATGATTTTACATGACGCTTCTATGATTTTTACATGACGTTTCTATGATTTTTTACATGACGCTTCTATGATTGTTTACATGACGCTTCTATGATTGTTTACATGACGCTTCTATGATTGTTTACATGACGCTTCTATGATTGTTTACATGACGCTTCTATGATTGTTTACATGACGCTTCTATGATTGTTTACATGGCGCTTCTACGATTTTTTACATGACGATTCTATGATTGTTTACATGACGCTTCTATGATTGTTTACATGACGCTTCTACGATTTTTGCAGACGATTCTATGATTTTACATGACGCTTCTATGATTTTTACATGACGCTTCTATGATTTTTACATGACGTTTCTATGATTTTTTACATGACGCTTCTATGATTGTTTCATGACGCTTCTATGATTGTTTACATGACGCTTCTATGATTGTTTACATGACGCTTCTATGATTGTTTACATGACGCTTCTATGATTGTTTACATGACGCTTCTATGATTGTTTACATGCGCTTCTACGATTTTTTACATGACGATTCTATGATTGTTTACATGACGCTTCTATGATTGTTTACATGACGCTTCTAAGATTTTTTACATGACACTTCTATGATTGTTTACATGACGCTTCTATGATTGTTCATGACACTTCTATGATTGTTTACATGACGCTTCTATGATTGTTTACATGACGCTTCTATGATTTTTACATGGCGCTTCTATGATTGTTTACATGACACTTCTATGATTGTTTCATGACGCTTTATGATTGTTTACATGACGCTTCTATGATTGTTTATATGACGCTTGTATGATTTTTACATGACGCTTCTATGATTGTTTCATGACGCTTCTATGATGTTTACATGACGCTTCTATGATTGTTTATATGACGCTTCTATCATTTTTACATAACGCTTCTATGATTTTACATGAAGCTTCTACGATTTTTACATGACGCTTCTATGATTTTTTACATGACGCTTTTATGATTTTTACATGACGCTTCTACGAGTTTTTGCAGACGATTCTATGATTTTACATGACGCTTCTATGATTTTACATGACGCTTCTATGATTTTTACATGACGTTCTATGATTTTTTACATGACGCTTCTATGATTGTTTCATGACGCTTCTATGATTGTTTACATGACGCTTCTATGATTGTTTACATGACGCTTCTATGATTGTTTACATGACGCTTCTATGATTGTTTACATGACGCTTCTATGATTGTTTACATGACGCTTCTATGATTGTTTACATGACGCTTCTATGATTGTTTACATGACGCTTCTATGATTTTTACATGACGCTTCTATGATTGTTTACATGACGCTTCTATGATTGTTTACATGACGCTTCTATGATTGTTTACATGACGCTTCTATGATTGTTTACATGACGCTTCTATGATTGTTTACATGACGCTTCTATGATTGTTTACATGACGCTTCTATGATTGTTTACATGACGCTTCTATGATTGTTTACATGACGCTTCTATGATTGTTTACATGACGCTTCTATGATTGTTTACATGACGCTTCTATGATTGTTTACATGACGCTTCTATGATTGTTTACATGACGCTTCTATGATTGTTTACATGACGCTTCTATGATTGTTTACATGACGCTTCTATGATTGTTTACATGACGCTTCTATGATTGTTTACATGACGCTTCTATGATTTTTACATGACGCTTCTATGATTGTTTACATGACGCTTCTATGATTTTTACATGACGCTTCTATGATTGTTTACATGACGCTTCTATGATTGTTTACATGACGCTTCTATGATTTTTATATGACGCTTCTATGATTTTTAATGACGCTTCTATGATTTTTTACATGACGCTTCTATGATTTTTTACATGACGCTTCTATGATTGTTTACATGACGCTTCTATGATTGTTTACATGACGCTTCTATGATTGTTTACATGACGCTTCTATGATTGTTTACATGACGCTTCTATGATTTTTACATGACGCTTCTATGATTGTTTACATGACGCTTCTATGATTGTTTACATGACGCTTCTATGATTGTTTACATGACGCTTCTATGATTTTTTACATGACGCTTCTATGATTGTTTACATGACGCTTCTATGATTGTTTACATGACGCTTCTATGATTTTTACATGACACTTCTATGATTGTTTACATGACGCTTCTATGATTGTTACATGACGCTTCTATGATTGTTTACATGACGCTTCTATGATTGTTTACATGACGCTTCTATGATTTTTTACATGACGCTTCTATGATTGTTTACATGACGCTTCTATGATTGTTTACATGACGCTTCTATGATTGTTTACATGACGCTTCTATGATTGTTTACATGACGCTTCTATGATTGTTTACATGACGCTTCTATGATTGTTTACATGACGCTTCTATGATTGTTTACATGACGCTTCTATGATTGTTTACATGACGCTTGTATGATTGTTTACATGACGCTTCTATGATTGTTTACATGACGCTTCTATGATTTTTATATGACGCTTCTATGATTTTTATATGACGCTTCTACGATTTTTACATGACGCTTCTATGATTTTTACATGACGCTTCTATGATTGTTTACATGACGCTTCTATGATTTTTACATGACGCTTCTATGATTTTTACATGACGCTTCTATGATTGTTTACATGACGCTTCTATGATTGTTTACATGACGCTTCTACGATTTTTTACATGACGCTTCTATGATTGTTTACATGACGCTTCTATGATTTTTTTACATGACGCTTCTATGATTTTTACATGACGCTTCTATGATTTTTAAATGACGCTTCTACGATTTTTATATGACGCTTCTACGATTTTTACATGACGCTTCTATGATTGTTTACATGACGCTTCTATGATTTTTAAATGACGCATCTATGATTTTTATATGACGCTTTTTTTTAAAGTCTTTTAGTTTTCCTGACGTTGAAAAGCTTTAATTAAAAAAATTCCACTCTATGAAAATATGAACCATCGTCGCTGCATTTAGCATTTCAGTTTGTTCACCTCTAGGCTAGCTCTCATCGTTTTGATAACATGAAATTTTTCACTTATATAATTCAACACTTTAAAATCCAAGCATAGAGTAAATCACACGAAGCAGTTATGACATAATCAGTTTCTCAGTCAGTCAGTATCAGTTAACAATATGGTTACACATTTAAATCAAGTCTGGTGCTACGCTTCCACACTGCATTTTCAATTCAAGTCGGAGTTACAATTCAGTTATGATGCAATCTATTTCAGAATCAGAATTCAACCAGTCAGTTTTTTCTCTAGCATTCTTACAATGCATTTCAAGTCGAAAAGTTTGCTTGACCTTTGCAAAAAAGCATGTTTTTCGAATATTTAATGCCTTTAGCATCGAGCAATTTCTTAGCCACGATGCATGTACAGTCACGGGAAAATTTCTGATCGAACAGTGCAAGTTCGAACAAAATCGGTCCAGCCATTTTTTCTCTAATCGATCACATAGACACAGACAGACCATTTTTAGTATATAGGACTAGCTAAAGTTTTGCCCCCCTTCGGGGAGCAGAAATAATTAATATTCGTCTAATATAATATACCTTTTAGCAGGAGTACTTTAAGTGTCTTTCTTAAGCTTAAGCTTAAAATAGGAATTTTTGGAGATCGTTAATAACGCATTTTAGGTAAAACAAAACTATCAACTTTTTACAGTTTTTTAGTTTAGAGCCCTGTATATGTCAACGTGTTTGATAAAAATTATTTTTATCATTTTTGATAAAAAATGGCCTTCGGGTGGCCAATAAGCAAGGGACGAATCCTTTTAAATGAAAAAAAATTCTTAGGGAGGGGGCTAGGAATCGAATTCTCATTTTAATTCCAGGCTTATGTACCAATAAAACATGTTTGTGCAGAATTTTATAACAGACATTGAAATTCAACCATACTTGCCTTCTTTCAGAGCTACTTCTACCAGTATGCTTCAGTACGCTACCAGTACCCTTGTAAGCCTTGACATGTCAGCAATCCCCCCCACAAGCCTTAACATATCAACTCCCCCTTGACATCTCAGCAATGCTCCCACAAGCCTTGAAATCTTAAAAAATCTGTCTATTTTCTAACCCTAACCCTAACCCTAACCCTAACCCTAAAGCATTGAAATTTCAGTAATTCTCTCTAAGAGTCTATAGCACTACTACAGCATTATAGCGATTCCCTGCAAGCCTCGACATCGTAGGGATTCCCAAATGAATCTCTTAACTTTGACATGAAGCTTCTTTTTTTTTACATTACGCTTTTTCTATCAGCGATCCCTCCCGTGAGGAGCCAACAAATAATGTAATAACTTTTTTCCAATAAACTACATGTAGCTTCTGACATTAGCCTTGACATCTCATTTATTCCCCCGTGAGCCTTGACATCTCAGCTATAGATAGATAGATAGATTCCCCTCGTAAGCCTTGACATGTCAGCGATGCCCCCCATAAACCTTGAAATCTAAAAAATCCCCTGTTAACCTTGAAACGCGCTAAAATCTAACCCTCAACCCAAACCTGACGTAAACCTAACTTTCACCCAACCTAAAGCCTTGAAATCACAGCAATTCTTCTTCCCTAAGCCTTGGCATTTAAGTGATTCCTTCTTTAAGAATCACAGCACTATAACGATTCCCTCCAAGCTTTGACATCGTAGCAATTCCCAAATGAATCTTTTAACTTTGACATGACTTTTATTTTATGTATACATAGTGCTCCTTTTATTTTTACATGACTCTTCTTCTATCAGCGCCCCCCCCCCACCGTGGCAAGCCAACAAAGAATGCAATAAAAAACTTAAGTAAAGTACATGTACTTTGAAGTAGCTTCTGACTTTTGCTTTAACATCTCAGAAACCCCCCTGTAATCTCAGTTATTCTCTGTGAGCCTTGACGTCTCAGTAATTCTCCCCAGCACAGCACTGTACTATAGCTTCATTTAATTTTTATATGACATTTCTTTCATGTCTGACATGACGCTTCTTTTGATTTTTACGTTACGCTTCTTTTATTCTTCCATGATGCTTCTTAATTTTTTAAATGACACACTTTCATTAGTTTTTATATGAGGCTTCTATAATTTTTTCATGACGCTTCTATGATTTTTACATGACGCTTCTATGATTTTTACATGACGCTTCTATGATTTTTACATGACGCTTCTATGATTGTTTACATGACGCTTCTATGATTTACATGACGCTTCTATGATTTTTACATGACGCTTTATGATTTTTACATGACGCTTCTATGATTTTTACATGACGCTTCTATGATTTTTACATGACGCTTCTATGATTTTTACATGACGCTTCTATGATTGTTTACATGACGCTTCTATGATTTTACATGACGCTTCTATGATTTTTACATGACGCTTCTATGATTGTTTACATGACGCTTGTATGATTGTTTACATGACGCTTGTATGATTTTAACATGACGCTTCTATGATTGTTTACATTACGCTTCTATGATTGCTTGCATGACGCTTCTATGATTTTTTATGACGCTTTTATGATTTTAACATGACGCTTCTATGATTTTTTTACATGACGCTTCTATGATTGTTTACATGACGCTTGTATGATTGTTTACATGACGCTTTTATGATTTTAACATGACGCTTCTATGATTGTTTACATTACGCTTCTATGATTTTTACATGACGCTTCTATGATTTTTACATGACGCTTCTATGATTTTTACATGACGCTTCTACATGACGCTTCTATGATTGTTTACATGACGCTTGTATGATTGTTTACATGACGCTTCCATAATTTTTTTTGTCTTGGCGTTAAAAGGCTTTAATTAAAAAAACTCTACTCTCTAAAAATTCGAACCATCGTCCCTGCATTTAGCAGTTTAGTCTGTTTACCTCTAGGCTAGCTCTCATGAATTTTAGTCATTACCCCTAAATAGAAAATATTCCCAAGACAGCAAGCATCCCCCAGTAGCAAGCATCCCCTAATACTCCTAGCAAGCATCCACCCAGATAGCAAGCATCTGCAGATAGCAAGCATCTTGCAGATAGCAAGCATCTTGCAGATAGCAAGCATACCCCAAATAATGTAGAAGCATCCTTCCAGATAGCAAGCATCCTGCACATAGCAAGAATCCCTAAATAGCAAGCATCCCTGGATAGAAATAATCCTATACATGTAGCCAAGCTTATCAAGCGCAGTAATCCTTGGCTATCGAGTGCAGTAATCCTTGGTTTATTAATAGCAATAATCCATGGCTTATCGAGTGCAGTAATCCTTGGTTTATTAATAGCAATAATCCTTGGCTTATCGAGTGCAGTAATTCATGGTTTATTAATAGCAATAATCCTTGGCTTATCGAGTGCAGTAATCCTTGGTTTATTAATAGCAATAATCCATGCCTTATCGAGTGCAGTAATCCTTGGTTTATTAATAGCAATAATCCTTGGCTTATCGAGTGCAGTAATCCTTGGTTTATTAATAGCAATAATCCATGGCTTATCGAGTGCAGTAATCCTTGGTTTGCCAAGAGCAATAGTCCTTGGCTTATCGAGTGCAGTAATCCTTGGTTTGCCAAGAGCAATAGTCCTTGGTTTATTGAGTGCAGTAATCCTTGGTTTATTAATAGCAATAGTCCTTGGTTTATTGAGTGCAGTAATCCTTGGTTTATTAATAGCAATAATCCTTGGCTTATCGAGTGCAGTAATCCTTGGTTTGCCAAGTGCATAATCCTTGGTTTATCGAGTGCAGTAATCCTTGGTTTATTAATAGCAATAATCCTTGGCTTATCGAGTGCAGTAATCCTTGGTTTATTAATAGCAATAATCCATGGCTTATCGAGTGCAGTAATCCTTGGTTTGCCAAGAGCAATAGTCCTTGGCTTATCGAGTGCAGTAATCCTTGGTTTAAAGCAATAGTCCTTGGTTATCGAGTGCAGTAATCCTTGGTTTATTAATAGCAATAATCCTTGGCTTATCGAGTGCAGTAATCCTTGGTTTGCCAAGAGCAATAGTCCTTGGTTTTTGAGTGCAGTAATCCTTGGTTTATTAATAGCAATAGTCCTTGGTTTATTGAGTGCAGTAATCTTGGTTATTAATAGCAATAATCCTTGGCTTATCGATTGCAGTAATCCTTGGTTTGCCAAGTGCATAATCCTTGGTTTATTAATAGCAATAATCCTTGGTTTATCGAGTGCAGTAATCCTTAGTTTATTAATAGCAATAATCCTTGGCTTATCGAGTGCAGTAATCCTTGGTTTATTAATAGCAATAATCCATGGCTTATCGAGTGCAGTAATCCTTGGTTTGCCAAGAGCAATAGTCCTTGGCTTATCGAGTGCAGTAATCCTTGGTTTGCCAAGAGCAATAGTCCTTGTTATTGAGTGCAGTAATCCTTGGTTTATTAATAGCAATAGTCCTTGGCTTATCGAGTGCAGTAATCCTTGGTTTATTAATAGCAATAATCCTTGGTTATCGAGTGCAGTAATCCTTGGTTTATTAATTGCAATAATCCTTGGCTTATCGAGTGCAGTAATCCTTGGTTTATTAATAGCAATAATCCTTGGCTTATCGAGTGCAGTAATCCTTGGTTTATTAATAGCAATAATCCTTGGCTTATCGAGTGCAGTAATCCTTGGTTTGCCAAGAGCAATAATCCTTGGCTTATCGAGTGCAGTATTCCTTGGTTTGCCAAGAGCAATAATCCTTAGCTTATCGAGTGCAGTAATCTAAGTGTTTTTATTTAGTCCTTTAATAAAAGCTTTTAATAAAAAATTTTACACTACTACTTTTAAACTACTTAGATTAGATTCGAACCCAGGTCGCTGCATTAGCAGTCTGGTCTGCTCAGCTCTAGGCTAGCTCTCATCGAAGTTATCAGTGAATTTGTACCACTTATATAATTAATTCAACACTCACACCAAGTCAGGTAGAGTAAAAAGTCACGCGAAGCAGTTATGACATAATCAATTTCTTAGGCAAGTCAGTACCAGTGTCTATGAAAGTTAACAATATGGTTACGTAATATAAATTCAGTACTGCACTATACTTTCACCCTCAAAGCTGTGACGCAATTCAATTGAGTGTCAAATTCAGCCAGTACACAGACGATAAATAAAGTGTATTGTGATGCAATCTATTTCAGAATCAGAATTCAACCAGTCAGATTTTTCTCTAGCATTCTTACAATGCATTTCAGGTCGAAAGAGCTGCTTGACCTTTGCAAAAAATCATGTTTTTCGAATATTTAATCCCTTTAACATTGAGCAATTTCTTAGCCAATATGCATGTACCGTCCCGGGAAAATTTCTGATCGAATGGTGCAAGTTTGAAGAAAATCGGTTGAGCCGTTCGGGAGAAAATCAATTACAAGCAAGCAACCAAGCATTTCATTTTTAGTATATTAGATTTAAGGTGTAGATACTCCTAGGCTGATTGAATTGATTAGATTCAGTTTATTAGGCGTTTGATACACCGACATTAATAGATTTGTACTAGCAATCTTCGCCCCCCGATGGGGGACATCTGGATAGAACTTCTGTTCTCTACAAGTAACAAAAAGACAGCCAAATAGAGTCTTCACAAAGACAACAGAAAAACTGCTCAAATGAAGCACAATGCAAAAATAAAACATCCCAAGACAGCAAGCATCCCCCAGATAGCAAGTACCCTCAGATAGCAAGCACCCCCAGATAGCAAGCACCCCCAGATAGCAAGCATCCCTCATATAGCAAGCACCCCAGATAGAAAGAACCCCAGATAGCAAGCATCCAATTGATAGCAAGTATCTATCCTTAAATAGCAAGCATCCACCAGACAAAAAGTATATAGTGCAACATTTCCTTAGCTTTCTAGTGGCTGCTTTATGATTGGCATGACGCTTCTTATTACGTTTGAAAATGTCTCTCCTGTGTTATGACATCGTGCCAGTTTTATGTTTGTCATGGTGGCTCAGTAATGTTAGAAGCGGTGGCTCTTTAATGTTTGACATGGAGTCACATATATGTTTCACATGGTGGCTCTTCTATGTCTAACTTGGTAGCTCATTTATGTTTGACATCGTGGCTCGTTAATGTTCGACATGGTGGCTCTTTAACGTTCGACATGGCAGTACTTTAATGTTCGACATGGTGGCTCTTTAATGTTCGACATGGTGGCTCTTTAATGTTCGACAGGGTGGCTCTTTAATGTTTGACATGGTGGCTCTTTAATGTTCAACATGGTGGCTCTCTAATGTTTGACATGGTGGCTTTTTAATGTTCGACATGGTGGCTCTTTAATGCTCGACATTGTGGCTGTTTAATGTTCTACATTGTGGCTCTTTAATTTTCTACATTTTTGCTCCTTAATGTTTGACATAGTGGCTCTTTAATGTTCTACATGGTGGTTCTTTAATGTTCTACATTGTGGCTCTTTAATATTTGACATGGTGGCTCTTTAATGTTCAACATGGTGGCTCTTTATTGTTTGACATGATGGCTCTTTAATGTTCGACATGGTGGCTCTTTAATGTTAGACATGGTGGCTCTTTAATGTTCGACATGGTGGCTCTTTATTGTTCTAAATTGTGGCTCTTTAATGTTCGACATGGTGGCTCTTTAACGTTCGACAGGGTGGCTCTTTTATGTTTGACATGGAGTCACGTATATGTTTGACATGGAGTCACGTATATGTTTGACATGTAGTCACGTATATGTTTGACATGGTGGCTCTTTATTGTTTGACATGGTGGCTTTTTAGTGTTTGACATGGTGGCTCTTTTATGTTTGACATGGTGGCTCTTTAATGTTCGACATGGTGGCTGTTTAATGTTTGTTATGGAGTCATATGTATATGTTTTACATGGTGGCTCTTTTATGTGTGACATGGAGTCACGTATATATTTGACATGGAGTCACTTATATGTTTGACATGGTGGCTCTTTAGTGTTCGATATGGTGGCTCTTTAATGTTTGACATGGTGGCTCTTTAATGTTTGACATAGTGGCTTTTAATTTTTTTCTTGGTGGCTCTTTAATGTTTGACATGGAGTCACGTATGTGTTTGACATGGAGTCACGTATATGCTTTACATGGTGGCTCTTTATGTTCGACAAAGAGTCATAAGTATATGTTTTACATCGTGGCTCTTTTTTGTTTGACATGGAGTCACGTATATGTTTGACATGGAGTCACATATATGCTTTACATGGTGGCTCTTTAATGTTTGACATGTTGGCTCTTTAATGTTCAACATGGTGGCTCTTTTATGCTTGACATGGTGGCTCTTTAATTTTCGACATGGTGGCTCTTTAATGTTCAACATGGTGGCTCTTCTATGTTTGACATTGTGGTTCTTTTATGTTTAGCAGTTTTGTGTTTTTAATGTTTTAATAAAAAAATATTTTTGCACTACTAAGATTCGAACCCAGGTCACTACATTAGCATCCCAGTCTGTTCGCATCTGGGCTATCTCTTTTCAATCGGAGAACATGAATTGTGGCCCTTATAATTCAATTCTTACAGCAAGTCAATTGGAGTAGAAAGTTATGACATAATCAATTTCTCAGTCAGCCAGTATCAGTCTCAATTTAAGTTAGCAATATGGTTACGCAATTTTAATCAAGTCGGGTGTGCATTTCATCGACACTGTTTTCAAATTGTTGTGATGCAATCTTTATCACAATCGGAATTGAGCCAGTCAGTTTTTTCTCTAGCATTCTTACAATGCATTCCAGGTCGAAAGAGCTGCTTGACCTTTGCAAAAAAGCATGTTTTTCGAATATTTAATCCCTTTAAAATTGAGCAATTTCTTAGCCAGGATGCATGTACCGTCCCAGGAAAATTTCTGATCGAATGGTGCAAGTTTGAAGAAAATCGGTTGAGCCATTTTTTTCTGAAATCTATCGCATAGCTAGTTAGTTACAGACATTTCATTTTTAGTATATAGGATTAATACTAGTAGGGCCTATCATTAGTGATGTCATATTTGCTATGTTTTTAAACTACTGGTTACCAAACAGTTATTGATAATTATATTTAACACATTATATAGATACCAATGTTCTATTTTAAAAATTCTTATATCTTGGGTATTCTTGAGTATATATAAAAAGCATATAAAATATTCTGGAAATTCCATTATAGAGCCCTTGCAAACTATAGATTACAACTGAGCATAGTTCTATTAAAAAGATTCAGAGGTTTCTAGCAACAAAATTTTAGAAGAGTGAGTATCAAAGTCATTTCTAATGCTATTATAGAATAAACTTTTATGGGCTAACCCTAGAATTTTACCATTTATTGTTAAATATAAAGTGCTAATTTTCAAATAAATAAATAAATATAATTAAAGAAAAAAGCTAAAGAATAGAAATATAGATAGAGACTTGCTTTTTCACAACAGGACTTAGAATAAAGTCTCATGCAAAAAGGGCATCTAAGAAAGGATATAAATTTTTTTGATACCAATATAAAGTCTTGGCAGTTAAGTTTTATCTTGTGCCTTCTCTTGGATTTAATTTGTTTAAATTTTCATTGTCTGTCTTTTGAATCATTAAGTGAAATGTTTTATCCTCTGCAATAAGGTTTTTTAAATTTCTAAGACTTCCAATTAAAATTTATCATAGGGAGCACTGTAAAAGTTCCAATTTTGGGCAGATCCTAATTCTTATAAAAGATCTTTGCTCCTACTATCCCCATTGTCTTGCAGGCTAGTTTATGGTTTGCTAATCTAAACTGGTAGTGTGCACTGGAATTCTGGATTGGAAATTTCTAGGACATAATTTTCAGAATTAGAATTATTTGGGTGTAATTATTAAATTATATTGGTGAATCAGTTGGACTTCATTAGTTCGTTTGATTAGAAGCAGGGCATGTGTGCATTTTAGGCGATATTGTCACACAACCAGCGAGAGGCATTACTGCCCATTCTGCCAACTCCCCTGAGCAGGCACCCAAGTGCACAGACAAATACACAATCATACGCACAAGCACACAGTGGAGTGTACAGTGTCCCTAACTTTATTTATCGTTAGGCATGTACACTTCACTGTGCCTTTGAGGTCGGCCATCAAGGGCGTCAATTGCACGAGCAGAGCCAAGCCGAGATTCCAATTTAGCTCTAAATTAAGCTATTGTGACTGCACTTGGAATCGAGCCTGGGCCGCTGGCACATCAGAGCACTGCGCCAGACCACTGGGCTACAGCAACCATATCAAGTAGACTTATTTAGATAATTTACCGTGAATGTACATTGTGTACTATCTTTTATCTCAAACTATTTTGGCAGGGGCGTCTTCACCCCGCTGGCATGCGAGAAGCGGCACGAACGACTGGCCGCCATCGCCGATGTGATGTCGGAGGGCGAAAATGACATTGTGTTCCTGCAGGAGGTGAGCAGCGCAGATGCTTCATACATTAGAGATTGTTTTTGGCTGGAATAAAATATGCTTCAGTTTATTAGCAGAACGCTCTCATTTACGGCACCTCCTTTTTAATTTTTATTAGATCTGGACCGATGGCGACTACGATAAAATTCGCAAGAAGATGCTGAAGTCGTATCCTCACTCGCAATACTTTCACAGGTGGGTGTTGTAATTCTTTGTATAAACATTTTGTCCATGGAATCTACATGAGATCTCGGCAGATTCCCAATGAAATCTACAGTGAGATCTCGGCAGAATCCCACTGAAATCTACGGTGAGATCTCGGCAGATTCCCAATGAAATCTACAGTGAGATCTCGGCAGATTCCCAATGAAATCTACAGTGAGATCTCGGCAGATTCCCAATGAAATCTACAGTGAGATCTCGGCAGAATCCCACTGAAATCTACGGTGAGATCTCGGCAGATTCCCAATGAAATCTACAGTGAGATCTCGGCAGATTCCCAATGAAATCTACAGTGAGATCTCGGCAGATTCCCAATGAAATCTACAGTGAGATCTCGGCAGAATCCCACTGAAATCTACGGTGAGATCTCGGCAGATTCCCAATGAAATCTACAGTGAGATCTCGGCAGATTCCCAATGAAATCTACAGTGAGATCTCGGCAGAATCCCAATGAAATCTACAGTGAGATCTCGGCAGAATCCCACTGAAATCTACGGTGAGATCTCGGCAGAATCCCACTGAAATCTACGGTGAGATCTCGGCAGATTCCCAATGAAATCTACAGTGAGATCTCGGCAGAATCCCAATGAAATCTACAGTGAGATCTCGGCAGATTCCCAATGAAATCTACAGTGAGATCTCGGCAGATTCCCACTGAAATCTACAGTGAGATCTCGGCAGAATCCCACTGAAATCTACGGTGAGATCTCGGCAGAATCCCACTGAAATCTACGGTGAGATCTCAGCAGAATCCCACTGAAATCTACATGAGATCTCGGCAGATTCCCAATGAAATCTACAGTGAGATCTCGGCAGAATCCCACTGAAATCTACAGTGAGATCTCGGCAGATTCCCATTGAAATCAAATGTAAGATCTCGGCAGATTCCCAATGAAATCAAATGTGAATTTCCCGTACATAATTCAAAAAAGAATATCTGATTAGGATTTTTTAGTTTCTACAGTTCCTAACAATTTTACAGGCCTCCCTTAGCCAGACTACTTTTTTAGTAGTGAGACTTAAGTTGACTCTTATTACTCTCTGTCCTGCCCCAATCCCCAGCAACCTGATCGGCAGCGGCTGCTGCATCTTCTGCCGCTACCCCATAGAGGAGACCTTCTTCTACCGCTACTCAGCCAACGGCTTCCCGCACCGCCTGCAGCACGGCGACTGGTTCGGCGGCAAGGGTGTCGGCATGGCGCGGATCCGCCTGCCCGGCGACCTCACCCTGGCCTGCTACGTCACCCATCTGCACGCGCAGTACAGCCGGGAGAAGGACGAGTACCTGCCCCACCGCGTGTCCCAGGCGCACGAGCTGAGCACCTTCCTGCGGCTGACCAGCGCCGGGGCCGACGCTGCCCTGCTGTGCGGCGATTTGAACCTCAGCCCCGACACCCTGGGACTGCGCCTGCTGCTGGCGAACTCCGGGCTCAAGGATGCCTGGATTGAGCACGCTGGTGAGTTCCCTTTCAGGTGTCACCTCGGAGCAGCTCAGCTGTAAAATGCGTCTAACACATATAAAAGAGTCGCTCAACTTGCTACTAACTCAAGTAGACTAAATGCGATTCTGATTCATCAAGTGACGCAGGTGCGCTTTAGACGCAACTCAGCGATTCTACGGCGACTTTAGCATGTCTCAAATATGACTCTACGGCCCCAGAGACGTTTCAGAGTCGCAGACAATAAAAACGTCTCAAACTGACTCTTAAGCGCTTCTTGGTCTTGGCACCATTGTCATTGAACTTATCAAGCAGCTGCACCCCGAACTATCGCTACCCCTCAGGCGCCGCCGCCTGCGAAGACAAAGAGGGCGTCACCTGCGATCGCCCTGGCAACTCGTTCACCAGCAAGCTGAAGCCGTTCCCAGAGCGCCTGGACTACGTGTTGTTTGGCAGCACAGCCGGGACTCGAATCGACTGTCTGGACTGCCGGCTGGCCCTGGGAAAGGTGCTGGCGCTGTGTCTTAAATACTGTCTTTTTGTCCACCACTTCCGGTTCCTTTTCTCCCCCGCTTCCAGTCTCTCTCAGTTCTCTTTTTAACTATTTTCCTGTGTCTGCCATTTCTACTTTCACTCACTTCCGGTCTCTCAGTTCTGCTTTCAATCACTTCCTTTTTTATTTCTGGCCTCTCTCACTTCCGGTCTCTTATTTCTGGCCTCAATCACTTCCTTTTTTATTTCTGGCCTCTCTCACTTCCGGTCTCTTATTTCTGGCCCCACTTCCGGTTTCTCATTTCTGCTTTCAATCACTTCCTTTTTTATTTCTGGCCTCTCTCACTTCCGGTCTCTTATTTCTGGCTTCACTTCCGGTTTCTCATTTCTGATCTCACTCACTTCCGGTCTCTCAGTTCTGCTTTCAATCACTTCCGGTCTCTCATTTCTGCTTTCAATCACTTCCGGTCTCTCATTTATGGCCTCACTCACTTCCGGTTTCTTATTTCTGGCCTCACTCACTTCCGGTTTCTTATTTCTGGTCTCACTTACTTTCGGTCTCTCAGTTCTGCTTTCAATCACTTCCGGTCTCTTATTTCTGGCCTCACTCACTTCCGGTCTCTTATTTCTGGCCCCACTTCCGGTTTCTCATTTCTGCTTTCAATCACTTCCTTTTTTATTTCTGGCCTCTCTCACTTCCGGTCTCTTATTTCTGGCCTCACTTCCGGTTTCTCATTTCTGATCTCACTCACTTCCGGTCTCTCATTTCTGCTTTCAATCACTTCCGGTCTCTCATTTCTGCTTTCAATCACTTCCGGTCTCTCATTTATGGCCTCACTCACTTCCGGTTTCTTATTTCTGGCCTCACTCCCGGTTTCTTATTTCTGGCCTCACTTACTTCCGGTTTCTTATTTCTGGCCTCACTTACTTTCGGTCTCTCAGTTCTGCTTTCAATCACTTCCGGTCTCTCATTTCTGCTTTCAATCACTTCCGGTCTCTCATTTATGGCCTCACTCACTTCCGGTTTCTTATTTCTGGCCTCACTCACTTCCGGTTTCTTATTTCTGGCCTCACTTACTTTCGGTCTCTCAGTTCTGCTTTCAATCACTTCCGGTCTCTTATTTCTGGCCTCACTCACTTCCGGTTTTCTATTTCTGGCCTCAAACATTTCTTATCTCTCATTTATTGCCTCACTCACTTCCGGTCCCTCATTTTTAGTTTTACTCACGATCTCCGTTCTCTTATTTTCGATCGGATTTGCGTCGTCCGTAATTTCGATAAAACTAAAAAGTTCCCCATCTTCTCTTCCCATTCGCAGGTGCCCGGCCAGTCTTACAACTATTCGGACCACGAGGCGGTCCAGGCCGAGTTTGAGCTGACCCGCTCGGTCACGCAACCGGCCGTTCTGGGCCCCAACCTGGCCGCCAGGCGCGACCTGCTAACCCGCTGCCTGCCAGTTATGCAAGATGGCGTCTCCGCCGCCAAACGGGACCGGATCTACTTTGCCGGCTGCCTCCTGCTCGCTCTGGTGCTGCTGTTCTGTGCTAGGTATGCAAAGTAGCTACTATGAGTAGCTAGAGTTAGTGTCATGAATTTTCTTATATTTAAAGCATTTCGAAACTACTAAAAGTAGCTTATATAGCAATAAAGAAAATTTTGACATTCTCCGAAATCACCGAAGACGCAAGTCCGATCAGATCAGAAATGAGAGAATGGAGATTGAGTAATGAGGGACCGGAAGTGAATGAGGCCAGAAATGAGAAACCAGGTGAAGGGCACCAGAAATGAGAGACCGGAAGTGATTGAAAGCAGAACTGAGAGGCCGGAAGTGATTGAAAACAGAACTGAGAGACTGGAAGTGAGGCCAGAAATGAGAAACCGGAAGTGTTTGAAAGCAGAAATAGGAAACCGGAAGTGACTGAGGCCAGAAATAGGAAACCGGAAGTGAGTGAGGCCAGAAATAAGAGACCGGAAGTGATTGAAAGCAGAACTGAGAGACCGGAAGTAAGTGAGGCCAGAAATAAGAAACCGGAAGTGAGTGAGGCCAGAAATGAGAGACCGGAAGTGATTGAAAGCAGAACTGCATGAGAGACCGGAAGTGAGTGAGGCCAGAAATAAGAAACCGGAAGTGATTGAGGCCAGAAATGAGAAACCGGAAGTGATTGAAAGCAGAACTGAGAGACCGGAAGTAAGTGAGGCCAGAAATAAGAAACCGGAAGTGAGTGAGGCCAGAAATGAGAGACCGGAAGTGATTGAAAGCAGAACTGCATGAGAGACCGGAAGTGAGTGAGGCCAGAAATAAGAAACCGGAAGTGATTGAGGCCAGAAATAAGAAACCGGAAGTGATGAAAACAGAACTGAGAGACCGGAAGTGAGTGAGGCCAGAAATAAGAAACCGGAAGTGAGTGAGGCCAGAAATGAGAGATCGGAAGTGATTGAAAGCAGAACTGCATGAGAGACCGGAAGTGAGTGAGGCCAGAAATAAGAAACCGGAAGTGATTGAGGCCAGAAATAAGAAACCGGAAGTGATGAAAACAGAACTGAGAGACCGGAAGTGAGTGAGGCCAGAAATAAGAAACCGGAAGTGAATGAGGCCAGAAATGAGAGACCGGAAGTGATTGAAAGCAGAAAGGAGAGACCGAAGGTAAATGTTTAATTTTAATTATAATTTTCATTTACGTTTTTACTGTAAGTAAAATATTTTTTTATTTCAACATTTTTTAATTTAGGTTTTATACTATGAGTAGATAAAAATTATTGCAGTTTTTGTTTTCTCTACTAATAGTAGCTCAAGCTTGTCATCTCTGACTTTTTCAATCCAGCAATCTTCTCGGCGCCGGCTTCCTCGGCCTGCCCATTATTGTCGCCGATTCCATCTACATTTTCTTCCTAGTCTGGACCATCATTGTGGTCAAGCAGGCCGAGATTCGAGCCATGACCAACACCCTGCACGGCATGGAGCGCCTGCTCGCCGCCGAAGACTAGGTCGAGCTCGCGCGGGCGGCAGAGTTTGAGAGAAAGTTTTTTCATATTTGGTTTTTAATTTTAGAGTTTTGATTGATTCTCATATCAATAATATGTTTATTAGCTGTGTTGTGCTGTCCTCACTGTTATGAAATATTTTGACATCTACGAGTAGTATTTCAGTAATGTTAACAAACTAATTTATGGTCTCTGGGGTCAGCGTTGTTTAAGTATGCTTATGCAGTTAT
This sequence comes from Macrostomum lignano, assembly GCA_002269645.1. Taxonomy (NCBI): domain Eukaryota; kingdom Metazoa; phylum Platyhelminthes; family Macrostomidae; genus Macrostomum; species Macrostomum lignano. The sequence goes on from NIVC01000391.1 coordinate 337,767, forward strand.
TTATTGATTACATGCGCCTGTGCAATGCTGCGCAGTCTCGGTGTCCGCGTTTGATAATTACTCTTGCGTTACACAGGTGTTTGTCTCTAGTATCCTTGTTATTCCGTTGATTTAATTTTCTGCTTACATTCAGTTAAAGTTTTTATTACACATTAATTCATTGTTGTTTAATTGCACCTGGAGATAATTTATTTTAGCGCAGTACTTAACCATATTTCCTATGCTTAGCGACCGTTTCTGCTCGATGGCTGTGCCCAGCAGGCAGAGTTGAGCCAGTGTAACTGGCTTATAAATTATATAAGAGATAAGCTTTTTTGGACTTGTTCGTTGCTGCTAAATTGACTTTTGCTAACTTCTTTAAATATTGCAGTTGTTTTTCTTTGCTGAAAGGTTCCAGATCACCGATGGCACACTCCCAGATACCGGATGTCATCTCCCAGATCCCTGGTTTCACACTACCAGATCCTTGGTGTCACACTCCCAGATCCTTGGTGTCACACTCCCAGATTCCGTATGTCCCACTCCCAGATCCCGTATGTCATGCACACTCCCAGATCGGATGTCACACTCCCAGATCCCTGGTTTTACACTACCAGATCCCGGATGTCACACTCCCAGATCCCGGATGTCACACTCCCAGATCCCTGGTTTCACACTCCCAGATCCTTGGTGTCACACTCCCAGATCCTTGGTGTCACACTCCCAGATCCCGTATGTCACACTCCCAGATCCCGGATGTCACACTCCCAGATCCCGGATGTCACACTCCCAGATCCTTGGTGTCACACTCCCAGATCCCGGACGTCACACTCCCAGATCCCAGATGTCACACTCCCAGATCCCGGATGTCACACTCCAAGATTCCGTATGTCACACTCCCAGATCCCGGATGTCACACTCCCAGATCCCGGATGTCACACTCCCAGATCCCGGATGTCACACTCCCAGATCCCGGATGTCACACTCCCAGATCCCGGATGTCACACTCCCAGATCCCGGATGTCACACCACCAGATCCCGGATGTCACACTCCCAGATCCCGAGTGTCAAACTACCAGCTTCCGGAGTTCGCAGTCCCGATTAGCGATCCCAGATCCCACAGTTGAGTTGCAAGTGTCGCTCTTCAATCCTAGCTCTTGTGTGTATATTTTATTGTTGCTTTTAATAGCGTTGAGGAGTATACTTCTTCCGAGAGAAAAGCGCTTTTATGCGCGATTCAAAAGTTAGAAACCGGAGGGTCACAGCTGGCTTGAAAGCCTGACGCACATCTCATAGAATCCGCCTTTGCCTCCGTGTCCGCCGCCGCCGCAGTCGGCCAAGAAGTCGTCCAGCCTTCGCTGGAACTCCGGCTGTTGGATGAGCCGCACCGCGGCGAACCGGGCGTCGGCGCAGAGGCCGGCCTCGCCGAGAGGCAGCGGCTGCTGCTGGCCGCCGCGGATGCTCGCCAAGTCCAGCTCGATCGACGCCTCCAGCAGCTGCAGCAGCCGGCTGACATCCGGCGGCATCAGCAGCGGCTCGTTGGCCGAGGCGGCGGCCAGGCGCCAAACAGCGACGGGCAGGCGCGACTGACGCTGCTGCCTCCGCGGCTTCGAGATGTAGCGACTAGCTGCTGGCTCCTGCTGCTGCTGCTGCTGCTGTTGTTGTTGTTGTTGTTTAAGCTGACAAATCCGGGGGCGGTTCTCCCGGCCACTCCACCACCACCACCGGCCGCAACCCCTGGAGCCACCTCCAGAACTCCAACGGCCGCGCCGTGGTGTCCGTAAGGCTACTGACGCCCTCAATCCCGTACCGCCTTCTACCTCTCGCAAGCGCCAAACAGTTGCATATGTGCTCCACCGTCTCCACCTCCTCCTCGCACGCCCTGCACGCCGCACTGCCGTCATTGCCCAGCTTGGCTCGGTAACCAGCCAGGTCCAGCGAGTGACCCGTCCGGAAACGCCTGAAGCGAACGGCCTCCTCCCTGCTGCGAAACGGTAGCTCCGGCGGCTTCCTGCCCTTAGCACCGTAGGTCGCTTTGCTCCGGTCATGCTTCCACTCCTCCTGCCTTCGCAGCCACTGACTGAGCTCACGCGCCACCGTACTGGAGAGGACTCCAACACCGCCTTGGTCTAATTGCGTCGCCTCGCCTGCCACCTTGTCCGCCGCTTCATTCCCCCACAAGCCGCTATGTCCCGCCACCCAACCCAGCTGCACCTCAATGCCCGTCTCTCCCAGCCTCTCCAGCCTGCAACGGGCCTCCGCGGCCAGCGGGTTCTTGCCACTCCTCGCAATGGCTGCCAGCCCGCTTTGGCTGTCGCTGATCATCACAGCCGCCTGCCCGTCCCGCAACTCCTCCTCCATCCACCTCAATCCCAGCAGAATGGCCCTGAGCTCCGCCTGCGTGGATGAGCAAGATGAGCCCGCCGGCGCTCTCAGCTCGGCTAGCACCGTCCGCTTGCCCTCCCGGTCATTGTCGCTCGGAGCGCACACCACCGCTCCCGCCCCTCCTTTGCCGTTTTTCACAGACCCATCGGTGTAGATGATGCAGTCTGGCCTCCTCTGCTCCATCAGCAGTCCAATTCTTTCCAGCGCCTTCCTCTTGTCTTCCTCCGCCACTCCCTCTCTCTTCCCGAGTGCCTTCACCACTGCCTCCTGGCCTCTTCTCCACGGCTTCTCCAGCGGTCGTTCCTCCAACGGCGCTACCACCATACTCGCCCTAACAAGCAGCTCCTCCGCCTGACTCCGCCAGCCCCGCCTCGACAGTCGCTGCCTGGGTCGAGAGTCGGCCAGACGCCGTCTGCTGTCCTCCGTCTTGTGCCTGCGCCATCGATCCAGCTTCGCCGCCCAGCGCGCCTGACATATCTGACGCACGGGCACCAGTCCGCTCTCCGCTTGCAGGGCCTCGACCGGGGTAGTAGCCACCGCTCCCGTCATAATCCTCGCCGCGCACCTCTGCAAAACCTCCAGCCGCTGCCAGTCCACGTTCGCGAGCCAGGGCGTCCAGGCAGGAGCACCGTACAGTAGCCGGCTCTGCATCAAGGCCACATAGGTCTGCCTGCCCAGCTTCAGGTCCCAGCCCCAGCTGCTGCTCGACACCCGCCGAAGTAGCGCCAGCTTCTTCCTACCTTCCGCGATGACTCCGTTCAAGTGCATCTTGAACGTGAGTCGCCTGTCGTAGGTGAGGCCAAGGAACCGTGGCTCACGGCACCACGTCAGCGGTCTGCCTCCCAGGCGCACATCATGCTCTAGCGGCTCGACTTCTTGCTTTTGGGTGCTGAAGCAGGTCAGGGAACACTTGCCCGCCGAGAGAGGCAGCAGCCACCTGTCGCTCCAGCTTTCCACCTGCGCCGCCGCTTCCGCCTGGACCTCCATCAGCCGCTCCATCTTGTTGCCGCTAGTCCACGTCGCCAAATCGTCCGCGAACCCACTCAGCCGAAGGCCCTCGATCTCTTGCAGCTCTTTCAACAGGTCATTGATGAAGACGATGAAGAGCAGCGGTGATAAGACCGAGCCTTGGGGGAGCCCTTGCCTGAACACCTCGCTTCTACCGTCCACACCCCCAACGCAGACCTTAGCCAGCCGGTTGCACAGCCAACTACGGATCCAGCGGATAATAGTGCCACACACGCCGGCTTCCAGCAGCTTCATCATGAGCCCCACACGCCAGACCTTGTCGAAGGCGCGCTGGAAGTCAAAAAGCGCCAGCAGACACTGGTCTTTCCTCTGGAAGGCGTCGTCAACTTCCTGCGTCAGCCTGAGCAGCTGATCCTCACAGCGCCTGCCAGCCCGGAAGCCAGCCTGTGCATCGCAGAAGAAGCCATCGCGCTCCAGCTTGAATCGGATGCGGCTGGCGATGACCCGCTCCATCCACTTGCACAACCCAGCCGTCAGGCTGACCGGTCTGTAGGATCCTAGATGTCTAGGGTCCTTCTGCGCCTTTAGCAGCGGGATGATGCGCGCCGTTCTCCAGACTTGTGGCGTCTCACCTTCCTTCAACGACCTGTTGAAAAGCCCCAGCACCGCACGCACGGCCTCGCCAGGGAGAGCCTTCAGCAGTTTGGGGTGCACACGGTCTGGCCCTGCCGCCTTGGACCCGTCGATCTCCTCCCTCGCGCGCAGCAGCTCCTCCATCGTGATCGTTTTACCATCCTCCGCCTCAGGTCCTACCTCTCTCAGTCTCTTGTTAACCACCTCGCTCAACTTTTTGTGCTCCCTCGGGATATCGACCTTGCTCACCCCCGCATACTCCTTCACAAAGGCGTTAGCCTTGCTCCGATCCGACAGGCAAACACGTCCCTGGTGTTCAAGGGCTACATCGCTACGTCCACCGCTTCTGCTGCCACCCAACCGCCTCAGCAGGTCCCACATCTTGCCATAAGACGCATGCTTCTCAACCGCCTTCTGCCACTCCTCCGATTTCTTCTCTCTGATGGTCTGCACCAACTCTTTGCTTTTGGTTCTCCAGCTGCCCTCTCCATCCTCCTCGGCGCTCGCTTCCTGCCTCTCCGCGTCCCTGGCTTCCATCTCCGCCTTGACTTCATCGTCCACCTCCACCTTCAGGTTCCTCGTGCTTCTCACCCTCGTGCCAACCTTCCTCCTCGCCGCCGAAATGATCGCCGTGCTCAGCTTTGCTTCTGCCTCGGTGAACGATCCCTGGTTAGGGTCAAAGTCCCGCAGACCCACGCACACCTCCTCCGCAAACCCATCCCAGTCCGCCTCTCTCCAGTTCCACGAGATGAACTTCCGGCTTTTAACGGTCGGCGCCACCCCTCCCCGCTCCACGATGATAGGCCTGTGGTCCGATCCCAGCCCCGCGATCACTCGCCAGCTCCACTCCGCCTCTTGCACCTCGCCCACGGCAGTGACATCCGGCGCCGAGTCGCTGCTGCCCGCCCTGCCATCCCTCGTCTTGTCTCCATTGTTCAGCACCGCCATGCGCCTATCCGCCAGCCAGTCGGCCAGTGCTGCTGCTGCTGCTGCTCCACAACTTTTTCGGCCTCTTCATCGCTGTCGTCCTCTTCGTCGCTTTCTTCTTCTTCTTCGTCTTCTTCTTCGTCGTATTTGTCGTCGTTAAACGGCATTGGCTGTTGGGGTTTCGGTGGCGGCGGCAGAGGCGGCAGCGTCCGGTAGGAGGGCCGCGATCGCAGACTGCTGGCCGTCTCCATGCGGACGATGTGCACGTTTTGTGCCGCGTTCTGTGCAGTGCATACAGTACAGTGCGAGCTAATTTTTTGTGTGCTGTCTACTGGCGGCCTTGAAGTTGGGAATCGCCCGGCTGTTTCTATTGGACGAGAGATATTCATCACGTGACTGCTACTGAGCCAATCGTCCGGCATTAGTAATAGAAAAGACTGTGATTCCCAAGGTCACTCATTAACTGAACTGACTGTCTTCTTATCATCCGACTGCGGCTGTCAGTGTACATTTGTACACAGGATCTCACCTTTTTTATTACACCCCGCTCGGTTAGCCAGTGAATGTACATTGGAAACTTTCCCGGCCAATTAATGTACGGTATTTCGAGATGTAAAGTTTACAATCACTTATTGGAATGTAGGCCAAATCCTGGAGTCTAATCCTCTATTGCAATATATGTACTAAGGTACATGGCGAGCATTACAACTCACCAGACGCATCTGGCGTCTCAGCTCGATGTACTCTGCCAGGGACATCTTTTCCGTGTCGTAGTCCATGTTAGTTGTCTCCTCGATTACTCTGTGCACGCTGTAAGGACTCCGCCTGAGCGTTGGCCGTCTGGGAAGCATGCTAGGCTGACTTCAAAGTGCTGCTTTGGAATGCGGTACTTTTGATTTGATAGGCTGCCGTCTGCAGAAGGTAAATTCGGCAATGATGACTCGAGCCTCGAGTCCCGTCGCTAGGAGACGCTGCTGCTCCTATTTATTCAGCGAAAATGAGTCCCTTTGTCTCGTTCCAATGCTCCGAAATCAGCCAGTGGAAGATGAGCAGCCAAAGGTAGAAAATAAGCTGCGTTTGCCTATCTGTGCACTGAAATCGCTAAATGCACATGGCTCACTGCAGCGCAGCTCCATATTTCCATTGTCTCCCCTCTGCCGGTATTCAATCGGCTGATCAACTCAGGGAGCGGCAATTATCGGCAAGCCATGTCTACCCAGACGCTCTGTTCTGCATTGTATTAGCTTTTCAGAAAGACACCCGCGGAGCTGGCGAATATGGTATCTTTAATAGGCTGGGCTACACAGGTAAGGTGACTGGGGGACAGGTAGGGTGACTGGGGGATAGGTAGGGTGACTGGGGGATAGGTAGGGTGACTGGGGGATAGGTAGGGTGACTAGAAGACAGGTAAGGTGACTGAGGGACAGGTCGGGTGACTAGAAGACAGGTAAGGTGACTGAGGGACAGGTAGGGTGACTAGAAGACAGCTAAGGTGACTGAGGGACAGGTCGGGTGACTGGGGGGGGGACACGTAGAGTGACTGGGGGACAGGTAAGGTGACTGAGGGACAGGTAGGGTGACTAGAAGACAGGTAAGGTGACTGAGGGACAGGTCGGGTGACTAGAAGACAGGTAAGGTGACTGGGGGACAGGTAGGGTGACTAGAAGACAGGTAAGGTGACTGAGGGACAGGTCGAGTGACTAGAAGACAGGTAAGGTGACTGGGGGACAGGTAGGGTGACTAGAAGACAGGTAAGGTGACTGAGGGACAGGTCGGGTGACGGGGGACACGTAGAGTGACTGGAGGACAGGTAGATCGTAACTGGGGGGACAGGTAGGTGACTGATCGACAGGTAGAGCGGCTGATTACAAAACTGGTGAACTACATGCAGAGGGTGTACCTGAGTATTTTTCAAGGCAGTCGCATGAAGGAATATATGTTTTGAATTTTCATAACCAGAAATAAAAAAACCAAAAAGCCTCACAGCACTACTCACATACGCTCGTAGCAACAAAGTGAAATATCAAGGGATTTTCTTTTTGTTCAATTTCGTTGCATACTTCTCTGTTGCTTGTTCTTTTGGAGACACGAAACGAAAATGAAAACGCGAGTCAGTCCAGTAAAAGTACAGGTGCAAGGCCCAGTTCCCAGTCAGTCAGTCCAGTAAAAGTACAGGTGGAAGGCCCAGTGCCCAGTCAGTCAGTCCAGTAAAAGTACAGGTAGAAGGCCCAGTGCCCAGTCAGTCAGTCCAGTAAAAGTACAGGTAGAAGGCCCAGTACCAGCCGTTGACCAGCGCGAAGGCGGCCGGGAAGCCGACCCGCGACACCCGGTCGATGGCGCTGACGGAGTTGTGGCCGCCCTCCGCCTGCCGGCTGGCCGAGAAGGCCGCCTTGTAGGCCACGCTGCCCTGCAGACAGCCGGCCAGGTCGCGGAGGCAGCGGCGTCGGCGCCGCTGCGCCACCGTCGGCTCCGCGTCGTCGGTGGCCTGCCGCGACTCCGGAGTCGATGGCGGCGGCTCATGCCGAATCGGGCCCACAGCGAAGGAGGCCGGCTGTTGTAAGTCGGACTGCCTGATGGGGGTTCGAAATCGGGTGGCCACTGCTATTCAGTTTTGCCGCAAAGACACGGTACGGGAAGTTTTTGCACACCTGGGCATTTGCTCCAGCCGCAGCCGCGAGCCATTCTGAGTGGCGCAGATCAGGTCACGTGACTCGACTGTTCGCAGACGCGCCTGCGGTCCGTCGCCGTCCAGCACCAGGTACAGCTCCCCGGTACCCGCCTTAGTGAAGTAGTGCACCGCGGCGAACTGCAGCAGAGTGCTGAGCACGAAGGTGAAGCAGATGGCCACGTACCAGTCTATGGCGGTGGAGTAACTCACCCGGGGCAGGTCCGCCCGGCTGTCCATGAACAGGAAGGCCATGGTGAGCACCGTTGTGATGCCCAGCGCCACCCGGTCCGCTGTCGCCTCTCGGTTCAGCCAGAAGCTCACCCTGATAGTGAGAGATCGGATGAGTTGCCTGAGGATTGGATGGGTTGCCTGAGGATTGGATGAGTTGCCTGAGGATTGGATGGGTTGCCTGAGGATTGGATGGGTTGCCTGAGGATTGGATGAGTTGCCTGAGGATTGGATGGGTTGCCTGAGGATTGGATGGGTTGCCTGAGGATTGGATGAGTTGCCTGAGGATTGGATGAGTTGCCTGAGGATTGGATGGGTTGCCTGAGGATTGGATGGGTTGCCTGAGGATTGGATGAGTTGCCTGAAGGTTGGATGGGTTGCCTGAAGGTTGGATGGGTTGTCTGAAGATTGGATGGGTTGCCTAAAGATTAGATGGGTTGCCTGAAGATTGGATGGGTTGCCTGAAGATTGGATGGGTTGTCTGAAGATTGGATGGGTTGCCTAAAGATTAGATGGGTTGCCTGAAGATTGGATGGGTTGCCTGATGATTGGATGGGTTGCCTGAAGGTTGGATGGGTTGCCTGAAGATTGGATGGGTTGCCTGAAGGTTGGATGGGTTGCCTGATGATTTTCAATCGCAAGTGAGCAGCAGCTCAGCCATTCACACAGGCGCCAAAGGGAACTCAAAGTGCCCACTTGGGAAATCACTGGCTGGGTGGAAAGCCCTTAAAGGCTGCTGAGATCCTCAGGCCGTTTAATTGATCTGTGGAATGCGGCCGACTGCAATGGGAGACAATAAAACCCATCCTCTCTGTCTTCTCTTTTTTTCTCCTGCACTCTCTCTCTCTCTCTCTCTCTCTCTCTCTCTCTCTCTCTCTCTCTCTCTCTCCCACTCTCTCTTTAACCTCTCACTTTGGAAACATTTTGACAGCTGATGGTCCAAAGGGCTGGTTGGGTCTGCCCATCTCTATTCAAGCGCCCTCAACATAGCTTCTTTCACCTTTAGAACTGGATACTATTAGGGACCTCTCTTCCCCTTCTACCTCTCGCTCTCTACCCCTCTCTCTCCCTCTCTTCCTCTTTAATTTCCTCTTTCTCCCCTCTCTCCCTCCCTCTCTCCCTGTCTCCCTCTCTACCTCTCTCCTTCCCTCTGGCCCTCTTCCTCTCTTCCCATCCCTCTCTTTCTCTCTCCTTCTCTTCCCTTTCTCCCCCTCTCTCCTCTCTGTCTCCCCTCTCTCTCCCCCTCTCTCCCCCTCTCTCTCCTCTCTCTCTCCCTCCTCTCTCCATGTCTTTTTATCTAACTCTCTTCCTTTCTCCTTCTCTCTCTCTCCCTCTCCGTCGCTTCCACTCTCCTTCTCTTCCATTTGTGCCTCTCCCTCTCCCTCTCTCTCTCCTCTCCCTGTCTCCCTCTCTACATCCCTTCTTCTCTTCCTCTCCCTCACTCACTCTTTCTCCCTCTCCCTCTCTGCCACTCTGCTTCTCCCTCTCCTCTTCTCACTCTTTCCCTCTCTCCATCTGCTTCTCCATCTGTCTCTGATTCCTAGCTATTTTCTTCCCAATATTTTTATATTAATTTCGATTCCTCAGCCGCATGTGCCCCCCCCCCTTGTCCCGGTCCCTGTCCTCACCAGGACAGCACCACAAGCAGTGCGCAGGGCAGGTACAACTGAATAAGAAAATAGCCAACGTGCCGCTTGAGCACAAAGCTGACGCTCAGCACAGAAAAGTTGCCCAGCCTGGCCACCGGCCGGACGCTCCCGCTGGTGGACACCTTGACCAGGTCGAACTGCGACATCATCAAGTTGGCGGCGGTCTCGATGGAGCGCCTGGCGTAGCGCCAGCTGTAAGTCAGGTCCCCGCCGGCGTAGCCGTGACTTCCAATGTGCAGCGGACAGTGCTGGGTGTCCATGGGGTAGCGGTGGAAGTCCATGGGGCAGTGCGCCTGTCGGGGGGGGGGGTCGCGGAGAATACAGAGTGCAATCTCACTAAATCATTCGGCGACATCATCACGCAACCAGCGCTGACGGCAATTCTGCCCATTACGCAGACACGCACTCATGCACACGCAGGCTCACACAGGTGTACAGCTGCCCCCTGACTTTCCAATCGTCAGGCACGTACACTCTTTGTGCCTTGGGGGTTGGCCATCAAGGGCGTGAATCGTACAACAACCACCGACCCCAATATTTCGTGCGCAAGCCACAAGTTGATGAGGCCACGAAAAACGCATTTACCGTTGAGCTTCCCTGTCACCTACCTGTGGCTTATACTGTCTGTAGGATGTAGCGGCAGTCAGCTTAATTATATGGATGTTACGACGCTGCGTCCGGTCCGAGAACTTTTGTAAGCTCATATTTTCCACAAAAAATTTAATAACTAAAGCTCTAAAAGCGAGCTTAGTGCTGAATTTTATTAACCCGTGCCGATAATGGACCCGCAGACGGCGTGCCATCGCATTTAAGCCGCTTTCTATCGGATAAATTTGTTTGTAATCAACATAATATTAATAAATTAAGGTAATAAATCACAACTGCAGAGTCTCTCGGTCGTTCTCAACACAGTGACATCATCAATCATAAAAGTGTTTTCCTAAGCAGTTGCCGCTATTGCGCAATTGTCGAAAGCTTCTTACGACAAGCAAACAAAACATTTTTGACCAGTTTTTTTTGAGCCGCTCACCTTGATCGTGAGACGCATCGAGTAGAGAATCTCTCCGGCACTGGTAATTCTGATCAGCACATTGGGCGAGGTGATGTTGTGCAGGTAGGACGCGTGCCCATTGAGAAAATGGGTGTCCGGTCGCCAGATCTCGTGCAAGAATTTCTCGTTGAGCTGGAAGCTGGCAAAGCCGCTGCTGTTCTGGTTGAAGTTCAGTCGGGCGTCGCGCCACAGCTGGCGGAAATAGCAGTCCATGGAGAAGGTCATGTCCTTGTCGGAGATCGGGCCCATGCTGCGGATGTTGATGCTGATCCTCACGCTCACCGGAGGCCCGTCAATGCCGTCAGCGTCGCTGTGTTGCGGCCGCATGCTCTTGTCGTAGCTGAGCAGCAGGTTGTCGAGAATGTCGGTCACCGCGTCGGCAGTGGCGCGGCCGGCGGCGGCGGCAGAGAAGGAAGAAGCGTCCAATTGACTCAGGAGGAGCAGCAGCGCAGTCAGGAGCAGCTGGGGTTGAAGCGGCTGTTGAGGCGACATCCTGGTGGGAACTACTGGAAATGAATTTGGGCAGATTTTGGTTGCTGAGTGCCAGGTGTCCTGCAGAATTCATGGATTTAATTTCTATCAGGAGATACTTTAATCTACAATATTTCTGAACCTCTGAAGCAGAATAAGATTGGTTCTAGAGCTGTCCGCACTTACGAGGGTTCGCAATGTCGTTTTTCGAATATCTAAAACAACCCTGACTAGCGAAAAGAGGAACTTCCAGCAGCTCATTTTAGCTGTTGCCAGCCAACTCAAGCCACCCCTCCCTCACACTGAGCTCAATTCAATATTTATTAGCTGCTCCCGAGCTCATCGCTTCGGGGCTCCCTATTGGTCAATAATGAATGAACGAAATGCTCCCGAGGAAGCGATGAAGCGCGGAGGCTGCGCGGGCAACCGGCTTCCATGGCCAATTTGATCTGGAACGCCTAGCAAATCCAATGGTAGCGGATGAGTCGAATATTGCATTTCGCTGCTCGCAGTTTTTCTTCGCTTTTGTGGCAGGCTAGTAGAGAGGCTCAGATGAGTGAGGAGTGGTGAGAGAAATTCAGTTATGGTTATGAGCCAGAGGATGCGGGGGACGGGCCTTCAGTGGGAGTGCAAGGGCCTACTCAAGGCACGTTTCTAGGATCTACCAGCGAGGTGTCAATTTGGGCTTAAATGTATGCTTAAGATGTATGCATGGATTTACAATGGGTAGGTAACAGTGACCTTGAATGGTGGCCTTTCTTTTAGCAGTGACCTTGAACAGTGGCCTTGAACAGTGACTTTAAAGGTGACCTTTAACAGTGACTTTGAAGAGTGACCTAGAACTGTGACCTTAAACAGGGACCTTGAACAGTCACCTTGAACAGTCACATTGAACAGTGACCTTGAACTGTGACCTTGAACAGTGATCTTGAACAGTAGCCCTTAAGAGTCACCTTGAATAGTGGCCTAGAACAGTGACCTTGAACAGTGGCCTAGAAAAGTGACCTTGAACAGTGTGGCCTTGAACAGTGGCCTTTAAGAGTCACCTTGAACAGTGTGGCCTTGAACAGTGGCCTAGAACAGTCACCTTGAACAGTGTGGCCTTGAACAGTGGCCTTTAAGAGTCACCTCGAACAGTGACCTTGAACAGTGGCCTAGAACAGTGACCTTGAACAGTGACCTTGAAAAGTGACCTTGAACAATGGCCTTGAACTGTGACCTTGAACTGTGATCTTGAACAGTGGCCTTTAAGAGTCACCTTGAATTGTGGCCTAGAACAGTGACCTTGAACAGTGAATTTCCAGCCACCAGCCGATAGTTTTGCTTTCATAATCAATGTTCTAAACTTATGAAGTGACTTTTTTCTCTGTGCTGATTCTTAAGACTTTTGTTTCCTTGATGATCATTCATCTGTCTGGAATACTCGTACAGAGCAGACCTGGATAAAAAAGTTTTGTTGAATGCTTCTTTCTAAATCGGTAAAAAGTACTTTTTGAGTCAGCCGGCCTTCCACAGACCTGTGACAGTTGCAAAATTAAGCGACACACCTGGCTAACAAAGAAAACTTTGAGCAGCTTCTCGTCCTGCCCCACCAACCTTGATCAAGCAGAGAGATTTCTTCGGCACACACGGCGTGCTGCATCAAGGAAGCTGTGGCAAACATCTCGTTTGCTTCTCGTACTTCCCTGGCAGCTCCTTTGTGGATTCACTTTCTCTGCTTGTATTTTCCTTTCAGAGTTCATATTTTTACAGTTGTAGGCCTGGATTTGGTCTGCTGGATCCCGTGGTTGTGGTCTGCTGGATCCCATGGTTGTGGCCTACTTGATCCTCTGGTTGTGGTCTGCTGGATCCCATGGTTGTGGCTTACTTGATCCTCTGGTTGTGGTCTGCTGGATCCCCTGGTTGTGGCCTACTTGATCCTCTGGTTGTGGTCTGCTGGATCCCATGGTTGTGGCCTACTTGATCCTCTGGTTGTGGTCGGCTGGATCCCCTGGTTGTGGCCTACTTGATCCTCTGGTTGTGGTCGGCTGGATCCCCTGGTTGTGGCCTACTTGATCCCCTGGTTGTGGCCTACTTGATCCCCTGGTTGTGGTCTGCTGGATCCCCTGGTTGTGGCCTACTTGATCCTCTGGTTGTGGTCGGCTGGATCCCCTGGTTGTGGCCTACTTGATCCCCTGGTTGTGGCCTACTTGATCCCCTGGTTGTGGTCTGCTGGATCCCCTGGTTGTGGCCTACTTGATCCTCTGGTTGTGGTCTGCTGGATTCCCTGGTTGTGGCCTACTTGATCCTCTAGTTGTGGCCTACTTGATCCCCTGGTTGTGGTCTACTGGATCCCCTGGTTGTGGCCTACTTGATCCCCTGGTTGTGGCCTACTTGATTCCCTGGTTGGTCTACTTGATTCCCTGGTTGGTCTACTTGATACCCTGGTTGGTCTACTTGATACCCTGGTTGGTCTACTTGATACCCTGGTTGGTCTACTTGATACCCTGGTTGGTCTACTTGATTCCCTGGTTGGTCTGCTTGATCCTCTGGTTGGTCTACTTGATACCCTGGTTGGTCTGCTTGATCCTCTGGTTGGTCTACTTGATACCCTCTCAGTTGTGGAGAATGCGGAGCACTTCATCTGTGAATGCCCCGCTTTTACTCAGGACAGGCTCACCTACCTCGGCCCAACCCCAAACCTCTCCGACGTTTTCAGGCCCGAGAATCTCTGCAGGCTACCTAAGGGCTGCCGGGCGAGCGGACACTGCCTGGGCGGCGACGCCTCCCCGCTGCATCCGGATGCCCGGAGACCCCTGCAGCTGAGTCAAGTAAGTCGCATCTACATGTAGTAGTCAGGCTTGCGGTTAAAGAATCAGTAAAGATCATTTTTTTCCAAAAATATGAGTGAATTGGTCCATGTTTCTTGTGTATTTACGCATCAGAGCAACTTTTAAACAGTATTTTAATACAAGAATTATTCCACTATAAATTAGGATGAGCGTGTGAGAGTTCAGACAGACAGACAGACAGACAGACAGACAGACAGACAGACAGACAGACAGACAGACAGACAGACAGACAGACAGACAGACAGACAGACAGACAGACAGACAGACAGACAGACAGACAGACAGACAGACAGACAGACAGACAGACAGACAGACAGACAGACAGACAGACAGACAGACAGACAGACAGACAGACAGACAGACAGTCAGACAGACAAGACAGACAGACAGACAGACAGACAGACAGTCAGACAGACAAGACAGACAGACAAGCAGGCAGACAGACAGACCGAGTTCTCTAGCCAGTCTTGCAACAGGTGGTTTCCCTCTTTCGCAGCCATGCGACGCCACCGCCGCCTTTGGCGGCATCTTTAAGCGACTGCCGGCGCAGGTGGATGGCCAGGCAGTTGCCCACCGCCAGGTCCTGCTGCAGCAGCAGCACGCGGGTGAGGGCGGCCACCGCGTTGGCGACGTTCTGCCCCGTAGCTGCGCTGGCCTCGGCGAAAAGCGCACCACAGTCGCTGGACAGCTGGCGCCCCGCCTCCGACTCGACCACGGGGGCGCCACCGGCGCGGGCGGCCTCGCGTGCGTCGATCTGGAGGGGGACAGAATAAGTGAGCTAGGTAGTGTGAGGGATCCGGCTGCTTGAAGTCAGGAAGAGACTGAGCGAGTCAGGAAGAGACTGGGTGAGTCAGAAAAAGACTGGGTGAGTCAGGAAGAGACTGGGTGAGTCAGGAAGAGACTGGGTGAGTCAGGAAGAGACTGAGTGAGTCAGGAAGAGACTGAGCGAGTCAGGAAGAGACTGAGTGAGTCAGAAAAAGACTGGGTGAGTCAGGAAGAGACTGGGTGAGTCAGGAAGAGACTGAGTGAGTCAGGAGAGACTGAGCGACAGGAAGAGACTGAGTGAGTCAGAGACTCAGGAAGAGACTGAGTCGAGTCAGGAAGAGACTGGGAGTCAGGAAGAGACTGGGTGAGTCAGGAAGAGACTGGGTGAGTCAGGAAGAGACTGGGTGAGTCAGGAAGAGACTTAGATTTGGGATTCTCCGAGTAAAGACTGGGACAACCGTACAACAGATAGAGAATAATTTCCCAACCTTATTAGCCACCAGCATGACTGGGATCTCAGAGTTGGAGCTCTCCCTGATCTCCAGCAGCCAGTCGCGCACCCCAACGAAGCTTCCCTCGTCTGTGCAGTCGTAGATCAGCAGGGCGCCGTCCGCGCGCCTGAAGTAGGACTTGGCGAGGCTGCGGAACCGCTCCTGCGCGGGTGGTGCGGGAATCGCTGATTGGCTGCTGGTTGTAAGCTACTCTTTACAGCCTGCTGTCGCTAATTATCCCCTAATCGCGTCTCACCTGCCCAGCCGTGTCCCACAGCTGTATGGCGATCACGTGATCATCAACGGCCAGGGTTCGAGTCCGGAAGTCGACGCCCACGGTGGTCACGGTGGCCGTTGGGCAGCTGTCGTCGCAGAAGCAGCTGACGAAGCTGGTCTTGCCGACCGCCGCGTCGCCTGCGGTGACGATCTTGAACAGGCGCTCCGGCTGCCGCTCCGCGACGTCCGACGCCATGTCGAAATAGTCGGACTCGGCGACCACCGCTGACGACGCCGACCGGGATGGCAGGCGGTGGCGGCGGCTTCTCGATGACCGACTGTGTCGGTGACGCCGCTGTCTGGTTCGTCTGGCCGGTGGCGCGGCCGCTGCCAGCTCGTCCGCTAGCGGAATGCCGCCGCCCTGCTTCCGCCGCTGCTCAACGTCGGTGTCGAAGTCACTGCTGCTGCCGCTGCAGTCGTCGCTTGGCGAGCAGGCGGATGAGGTCTCCGAGGAGGACAGCGGAGGCAGCGACTGCTGGTTGGCGTTTAGCTGCCACCTCACCGGCCGGGGATGTCCAGTCATCGATGTCCTTGAGGGTTCGGTTGGAATGTCTCTGCACTCTGCACCCACATCCCCACACTGATTCTGTGCGCATGTGCTCAACGCATTACACTTCTGTACACCCCATCAGAGCTCCCAGCAAGTCCTCACCCCTCCCACTCGATGTCCTCTTCGTCCACATCGACTTCCAGAACTTCGCCGCCGTCGAGTTCCGCCGCCGCGAGGTCGCCAGACACGTCCGACAGGGTCGCCGACTTCCTTAGCGATGTCGAAGACGTCTCCGATGTCCCCGACGCCTGACGGAGCTGCCTCCGCGTCCGTCGCCGGAGCCTGCCACCGCAGAACAGCGCCCGACGCAGCTCCTCGTTGGCCTCCCGGAGCCGCACGTTCAGTGCGCGCATCTCAGAGAGCCGGCTGTCCAGCTCCTGGCGCCGCTCCGCCTCCTCCGCCACTTGGCGCCGATGCGATCTCAGCGCTGCATCGCCGGCGTCGCCTCGGCGCTGAGCCCGCGACAGCCGGGCTTGACAGGCTTCCAGCTCCACCTCCAGCTGCTGCGTCTCCTGCGCCAGGCGCTCGGCGTCCAACTTCGCCGAGGCAACCGCCTGCTGAGCTGCCGCTGCTGCCGCGTTGGATGCCGACCCGACCGAGGAGCTCTGGCGCAGCTCCGACATTCGCGCCTGCGACAGGTGGGGTGTGGTAGATGGGGTGGCAGATGAAGTGGCAGATGAGGTGGCAGATGGGGTGGCAGATGAAGTGGCAGATGAGGTGGCAGATGGGGTGGCAGATGAGGTGGCAGATGGGGTGGCAGATGGGGTGGCAGATCCCAGAGCACCTGCAGCCTGGCGACCTCCTCCTGCTGGCGCGCCTCCAGCTGCTGGAACTCTGCCTGCAGCCGCTGCCGCTCCTTGGCCCGCGCCTGCCGCTCAAAGCCGGCCAGCTGGCGCTCCATCTCCTCCTGCAGCTGGCGGGTGCGCTGCTGGGCCAGCTCCCTGCTGCGCCTCAGGCTCGTCTCCAGCTCCTCGCGCTCACGGCGCTGCCGGGCCAGCTCTGTGGCAACCGTTGCTATGACGCCCTAAGCAGAGTTTATGATGCGGAAGTGGAACGGTTGAGCGACATTCAGAGCGACTCTCGTTTAGCAATAATTAGCGACACTCATTCAGCGACACTCATTCAGTGACACCAATTCAGCGACACTCATTCAGCGACACTCATTCAGTGACACTCATTCAGTGACACTCATTCAGCGACACTCATTCAGCGACACTCATTCAGCGACACTCATTCAGCGACACTCATTCAGCGACACTCATTCAGTGACACTCATTCAGCGACACTCATTCAGTGACACTCATTCAGCGACACTCATTCAGCGACACTCATTCAGCGACACTCATTCAGCGACACTCATTCAGCGACACTCATTCAGTGACACCAATTCAGCGACACTCATTCAGCGACACTCATTCAGCGACACTCATTCAGCGACACTCATTCAGCGACACTCATTCAGCGACACTCATTCAGCGACACTCATTCAGTGACACCAATTCAGCGACACTCATTCAGCGACACTCATTCAGCGACACTCATTCAGTGACACTCATTCAGCGACACTCATTCAGCGACACTCATTCAGCGACATTCATTCAGCGACACTCATTCAGCGACACTCATTCAGCGACACTCATTCAGCGACACTCATTCAGTGACACTCATTCAGCGACACTCATTCAGCGACACTCATTCAGCGACACTCATTCAGCGACACTCATTCAGCGACACTCATTCAGCGACACTCATTCAGCGACACTCATTCAGTGACACTCATTCAGCGACACTCATTCAGCGACACTCATTCAGCGACACTCATTCAGCGACACTCAGTTATCGCACTCACCTGGAAGGAGTCGGCCAGCTGCGGATATTTCTCAGCCAGCAGCCGCTGCATCTTCTGAACCTCTTCGCTGCAAGGCAGCTTCTCGGCGCCGTCGATGGTGGGCAGCTTGTCTGCCTCGGCCTGCTCACTCTGGTCATCTTCCGGCTCATCATCGGCCGCCTGGCAGCTGATGGCCGTCAGCGCCAGCTGGAAGTCGTCAAGGTTGATCCTGCCATCCATGTCGGTGTCAAGTCGGCGGAAGACCTCCTCGACCAGCTGCTGCTGCTGGCCGCAGCAGGCGCGCATGTCGCTGAGGGTGACGAAGCCGGTGCCCTGCGGATCCAGCAGGTTGAACAGCGAGGCGGCTCGCTGCCTGAGGCCTTGGATTGGCGAGGTGGACATTTTGCAGTGAGACCGGCGGCAAGTCCTGCAGCAAAGCTTAACTGTGCGCTCAGGAAGAGCTTCTCAAATGCCTTTTCAGTTGAAATTGGTTGAGCGCGCGGCCGCGACTGATCGATCGATCATTGAAGGCTCAGCTCGGGAGATCGGGGGGTGGGGGGGGGGCTGTTCATGCGGGCGGCGAAACAGTGCGAGCCAATTTTGGCCATGGCTATCTTTTGCCTGAAGCAGCTCAGCTAAAGCTCACTGTTTATAGCATTGTCGGTATCTGAGCAGCCAAGCTCTGGGGAGACAAGCACAGTTGCCAAGTGACTAAACTCAAGTCTTTACTTTCGAAAATGTTTGACCTCACTAATACCGGATTATAATTTAGTCAGAGATTTGTTATGTACATACACTATTGGGACTGCCCAATGACTGCCCAATGACTGCTCAATGACTGATCAATAACTGCTCAATGACTGATCAATGACTGCTCAATGACTGCTTGATGACCGCTCAATGACTGATCCATGACTGATCAATGTTTACTCAGTCTTGCTTTTGTATCTCTTTGTACATCTTTAAATTTCTTCAAAGTCTAAAGCCGGAAACCTGAAACGCTCTTAAAACAACTAAATGAAACAGATGTAGCAAAGCTCTATAGATGGCAGGAGCTCAAACTTTGACAGATGGCAAGAGACAGGGACGCCCAACAAGAGACAGGGACGCCCAACAAGAGACAGGGACGCCCAACAAGAGACAGGGACGCCCAACAAGAGACAGGGGCGCCCAACAAGAGACAGGGACGCCCAACAAGAGACAGGGGCGCCCAACAAGAGACAGTGACGCCCAACAAGAGACAGGGGCGCCCAACAAGAGACAGTGACGCCCAACAAGAGACAGTGACGCCCAACAAGAGACAGTGACGCCCAAAAAGTGATAGTGACGCCCAACAAGAGACAGTGACGCCCAAAAAGTGATAGTGACGCCCAACAAGAGACAGTGACGCCCAACAAGAGACAGGGGCGCCTAACAAGAGACAGGGGCGCCCAACAAGTGATAGTGGCGCCCAACAAGAGACAGGGGCGCCCAACAAGAGACAGGGGCGCCCAACAAGTGATAGTGGCGCCCAACAAGAGACAGGGGCGCCTAACAAGAGACAGGGGCGCCCAACAAGAGACAGGGGCGCCTAACAAGAGACAGGGGCGCCCAACAAGAGACAGGGGCGCCTAACAAGAGACAGTGACGCCCAACAAGAAACAGTGACGCCCAAAAAGAGACAGGGGCGCCCAACAAGAGACAGGGGCGCCCAACAAGAGACAGGGGCGCCCAACAAGAGACAGTGACGCCCAACAAGAGACAGGGGCGCCCAACAAGAGACAGTGACGCCCAACAAGAGACAGTGACGCCCAACAAGAGACAGTGACGCCCAAAAAGTGATAGTGACGCCCAACAAGAGACAGTGACGCCCAAAAAGTGATAGTGACGCCCAACAAGAGACAGGGGCGCCCAACAAGAGACAGGGGCGCCCAACAAGAGACAGGGGCGCCCAACAAGAGACAGGGGCGCCCAAAAAGACAGCAAACATTGGCGCGCTAAGGGTAGCGGACCCTTCAATCAAAATTCCACTGCTACTCACAGTGAATGTATCTTTAAATAATAAATACTGTTTAAAGTAAGTATATACATATAGGAACATGTCAAAGCTACATGTAATCACATATGCTGAAACTGACATAGACTGATGGCTGTAATTTACTTTTAATCTAATTGAAGCACACAGCACCAGCATATATACTCGTATCAGTAGTTGCAATAAAAATCATTGAACCTAAAACAGTAGCCATGACATATACAGGTCGTTTGATACCTGTCTCAATAATAAGTCCGGAAAAAAGTCTTTTATTTTGAATGATGTGTAACGCTGCAAGTGCAAATTTCTAATTCAAATAAGCAGTTAGGATTCTCGTTGAACTCGAGCGTGCAAGACTAGCGACGGTTTCAGGGTGTGGGATCTTAGTCCTGCAGGGTTTGAGGGTGTGGGATCTCTAGTCCTGCACGGTTTGAGGGTGTGGGATCTCTAGTCCTGCACGGTTTGAGGGTGTGGGATCTCTAGTCCTGCAGGGTTTGAGGGTGTGGGATCTCTAGTCCTGCACGGTTTGAGGGTGTGGGATCTCTAGTCCTGCACGGTTTGAGGGTGTGGGATCTCTAGTCCTTGCACGGTTTGAGGGTGTGGGATCTCTAGTCCTTGCACGGTTTGAGGGTGTGGGATCTCTAGTCCTGCACGATTTGAGGGTGTGGGATCTCTAGTCCTTGCACGGTTTGAGGGTGTGGGATCTCTAGTCCTGCACGGTTTGAGGGTGTGGGATCTCTAGTCCTTGCACGGTTTGAGGGTGTGGGATCTCTAGTCCTGCACGCAGAGTCAACCGAGAATGTAGAATTCACACAGAATTGAGACACTTTCAAAGTTTTAATACGGAAATACTGAACAGTTGAAGGAGCCGCAGTAAATATTTTTGTTAAAAATCTAACAGAGCACTTTGAAAGAGACAAGTTAATCATCTCAGACGGGACCAAAACAAGAGGCGTTCTCAAAGAGTTCAAAAGCTATGCTCATTCAGTTTGCTTAGACATTAGACAGTTTGCATTTAAAATATAACAATAATTCATTACACCTGCCCTAATGGGCAGATATTCAACCGACAGCTCAGCCGCAGCGATTGCGCGGCGCATCTGAAGGCTGCGTACGGCTATTCAGTCCAAGGACTGGGGGGGGGGTCGCCAGACACCCTCAATTACCCCAGCTAATGCTGGCACCCATTTTACAGCTGGGTGAACTGAAGCAATGCAGAGTGAAGTGTCTTGCTCAAGAACACAAACTGCTCAGAGTATGGGTCGAGAATCGAACCCCCGACCTTCAAGTCGTGAGTCGGACGCTCCGACCACTATGGTACAACCCCTGGTGTTTAGAAAAAGAACAATTACATCTGACACGCAGTCAGACAAGACACGAAAACCGACACCAGGAAAGGTGAGTCCAGAAGAAGCAAATCAAGGGGCTACAGAAAAAATCTTTAATAAGACTGCTAAAATCAAAAATGCTGATTAAGCGAAAAATTCCAACACAGACAGGTAAAAAAGCGATTGGTCATGCAGACAATAAAAGAGCCGATTGCTTGCCAACACTGCAGTCGAATGAAAATTCAATTTAAAAATTGCTTTTAGATGCAGCAAATAAAGTTAAACAAAAGAACTAAAACCTACGAGCGTATAAACAATTTCTTGTCAACTGTAAGAGCACAGGTGTATACAACACTGTAGAAGGCACTGCAAAATGTTAGCACAAGTCTTCCACTACCAGAGTTGAGCTGTCAATCAAGCCAAACCCAACTCGCTGCTTCACCTGCCGCCGCCAGTCGCGTAGCCGAAAATGGCGCCCACGACGAGACCGCCGCCCACGAGCAGCTCCCAGCCGAGGCGCAGGTCGAACGCCAGCACGGAGACCAGGCAGGCCAGCAGGATGGCGGCCGAGGCGGCGAAGCCCTTCACGATGTTGTCCGTGTACTGCACCACCATGGCGACCTGCGGCAGGGTGAGGGAGATGGTAAGACAAATTTTCAGACAGTAAGACAGACAGACAGACAGACAGACAGACAGACAGACAGACAGACAGACAGACAGACAGACAGACAGACAGACACTAAGACAGACAGACAGACAGACAGACAGACAGACAGACAGACAGACAGACAGACAGACAGACAAACAGAAGAAAGACGGACAGACAGACAGACAGACAGACAGACAGACAGACAGACAAACAGACAGACAGACACAGACAGACAGACAGACAGACAGACAGACAGACAGACAGACAGACAGACAGACAGACAGAATGACAGACAGACAGACAGACAGACAGACAGACAGACAGACAAACAGACAGACAGACAGACAGACAGACAGACAGACAGACAGACAGACAGACAGACAGACAGACAGACAGACAGACAGACAGACAGACAGACACACAGGCACTCAGACACACAGGCACTCAGACACACAGGCACTCAGACACAGGCACTCAGACACACAGGCACTCAGACACAGGCACTCAGACACACAGGCACTCAGACACACAGGCACTCAGACACACAGGCACTCAGACACACAGGCACTCAGACACACAGGCACTCAGACACACAGGCACTCAGACACACAGGCACTCAGACACAGGCACTCAGACACACAGGCACTCAGACACACACAGAGGATGCCAGGCTACGCACCGCCAGCCCACCGACGCTCTGCAGCAGCACGACGCCAACCACCCATTTGTCGTAGCCGTGCAGGAAGCCGAGCTGCAGCATCCGGGATCCGTCGCCGAGCAGGGCGGTGATGAGGCCCAGCAGGACTCCTTCCACAGACAGCTGCGTGTTGCGCCACCACAGCGACTTGCCTGTGCTTTTGAGCACAAACTCAAAATAGACACCAGCGAAACCTGTCGAGCAGCAGGAGGGAGCTTGAAATTGAATACTTTGACTTTCACTAAAATGAGAACCGCACAAGACTGGCAGAAGAAACAGATAGAGTGACAGAGTTAGAGTGATAGTGCCATTAGAGAGAGTTTTGTTATTAGAGCGAGAGTGACATTATTAGAAAGAGTTACAGAATTGGAGTGTGACAGAAATTGAAGTGAGAGTGACAGAATTGGAGTGAAAGTGACAGTGTTTGAGTGAGAGCGACAAAATCGAAGCGATAGTGACAGAATTGGAGTAAGAGTGACAGTGTTTGAGTGAGAGTGACAGAATCGGAGTGAGAGTGACAGTGTTTGAGTGATAGTGACAGTATTGGAGTGAGAGTGCCACTATTAGAGTGAGAGTGACAGAATTGAAGTGAGAGTGACAGAATTGGAGTGAGAGTGACAGAACTGGAGTGAGAGTGACAGAATTGGAGTGGGAGTGCCATTATTAGAGAGTGACAGTGTTAGAGAGAGAGAGAGAGAGAGTGACAGAATTAGAGTGCCAGCGCAGCACGGACGGAAGCCTCACCGGACATCAACGAGGCCGCCAGCACAGCCGTTAGTCCCAGCCAGGGTCGCTGGACAATGGCGCCCTTGGTGCCGGCGCCATCATCGGCGCCAATGGACTGGCACTGGACCAGCGCCACTCCGGCCGCCAGAGCAACAAGCGACAGCCATTGACGCGGCGTCAGCCGGCGCTTCAGCATGGCAACGGAGAAGAGGGCCGTGGTTAACAGCTTTAGCTGGTAAGTCACCTGTGCGAATGGGGCACGCGGGAATTTGATGCATTAATGTAAGAGTACCTAAAGAACATAATGTACTTTAAATTTGAAAGACTAGCCAAGTTCACCAAAGCATTAGCAGAAATAAAAATAATAATTATATAGAAAAGCACCGAGCAAAGATTAAATCAGAAGTGAGGTGCAAAATAAAAATGTTCATACTGTCACTAAATCCACGAATAATGAAGTTACTGTATCTCCTATTCAAGCACTATCGGAGAAGAGCGATAAAACCTGTTGGCTTCTGTTGGCTGAAACAAATTCGAAATGGAAATTTTTAATAACTGGATCACATTGCACCTGATGCACACATTGTCAGAGGATTGTCAGAGGATTATCAGAGGATTATCAAAGGATTGTCAGAGGATTGTCAGAGGATTATCAAAGGATTCTCAGAGGATTGTCAGAGGATTATCAGAAGATTGTCAGAATCTGTGAACATTAATCGAAACTAAAAGAAGCTGAGACAGCCATTAAATTACTAGCAATTTTCTCATTAGCAGTGCTACCTGGTAAGTGACTGGGTCAAGATTCTCGATGGCCACGTAAAGCAGGTTATTCTGCAGCACGTACACCACAGCGGGCACGGAGATCTTCAGACAGTCGAGCGGATCTCCCACCGTGCCGAGCCATACAAGGCGGCTGAAGGCTTGCCAGCTGCCGCACTGTTTGGCCAGTAGGCAGCAGCTGATGGCGAATTTCACAACTTCGGCGAGAACAACAGCGGATGAAGCAAAGAACATGTCGCCTGGCCGAGTGCGAATATGACGAATGGCCAGGATTAGGACCACATTCTGCAGTGTCAGGGAGCACAGGCAGCCCACTTTGACTGCCAGGTTGCCGCTACCTCTACCAATGCTGCTGCCGCCTGCCTAAAGATATTACAATTGACCACTGCTATTAATTTAGGGAGAGAATAAAACAGCCAAAAGTGTATAAATAATGAATCTAATAAGTTTAAAATGTACTTAATATAGTTAAATTATGAGTCTACAAGATGACTATTAGAAAACTAAAAAATATATGATAATCAAAAATCAGATTTTGCTTTAACTAAATAGTCTTTCCTTGAATCCAGTGTGATGATAGGAAAATGAAGAAACAAAATATCAATTGTACAGCTAAAAGGACTAGTAAATATAACCAAATAAGTTTTCTAAGAAGCATAGTAAAGCCTTTATATCTTATGTCAATTAGTAGCTAATAAATAGAACTTTAATTCATATTATTATTTTTTAGATATAAGTTACTAAGCTTTCTTAAGGAGCTAAAATTTTTAGCTAAATGAATAATAGCAGCAGTATTAGGTAGCATGCATTCAAAATTATTATAATTGGGCATATAGAAGAAAACCCAGGCCATGGTGTCAGTGACAGTGACAATATACTAAATTTGACTTGTATAGTATCTTTTATACACATGAAAAATCGTAGTACTTAATAGTTTTACATGTAAATCAGTGATAAAATTCTGGCAGGCTTGATAGAAAATTTATTAATTTTTACTTTTACTTAATATTTACTATACATGAAGATTAGATACTTGATTAGTATTTATCAAGACTTTAAGCAGCACGTTTATTACTTTAATATTGGGGTGCTTGATATAATGGTAGGCCACTTTTGACACGTTATATTTTATTTACATAATACAAGGATGTGTCATCTCACATCTGACACAAGAAACTGAGATGACTGGGTGTTTATGATTTAATATTTTAAATATCTGATTTATCTTATAACTTCGTAGAAAAAGAGCATTTCAAAATATTTTCGATGACACTTACACTTTCAACAAATATTTGGCTTAAGCATCACTAACTGCTGCTGTGTTAAAATAAAGCGCTTTAAATTAAAAATAAGTTTACGTAAAACTTTCCCAAAACTTATTGCAATGTGTAAGATCTAAAAGGCATAGCCCACGGAAATTATCGTGCTTTTTTAGATTTTCGTGGATTTTTAACTCGCGCAGTTTTCATGGACCCAAAAGCGGAGCTAGAACATGCATTGAATGTTGAGTAGTATTAGTACTCACAAAGTATTCTAACCACTGTATCCTCATCTTCCTATATTTTTCTCTTATAAATTTTCTTCTCTTTATTATTCATCTGATATTATCTCCTCACCAATATCTTCCAATTTTCAGTATATTTGATATTTTTCTTTTGGTTTTTGCAAAAGTTCTAATGGTTTATCATAAATACTTTGTATTACTGACCGATTGGTTTGCCTCCTGCATCTAATGAATTTGGATGCATTTCATGATGTAAGTGAAGTTTGTTATAATTTCTGATATTAATCTCTCGATTTATCAATAAAGCAATTCATAATACTTAATTAAGATATTTAATTGTTTTTAATATGTTTTATAGTAACATTTAATGTTTTTAATATTTTTGTTAGAAATATAACTCATTATATAATTTATTTTGTGTAAGAAACTATTGCAGACATGCTGGTTTATGTTATATGTACCCTTATTGGGTATAATAAATCTAGTGCTAATTGGTTACTATATATTACTTTAAAATGATCATGAAATAATAATGACTAATTCTAATGCTATTTATAATCAGTAACATGAGTAGAATATTAATTGACTAATGAATTATATAGTAACTACTTATAACTATATTACTACTAACTTATATAGTAGCAAAAAAACGAATTATTTATTTTTAATTTAGCATTGATATTTTAAAGTGCTATTAGAAACTAATATATTGTCATACAGCTCTAATTCTTTCCCTTTATTTTTGCAAAAGCTGAACCAATATTAAAAAATATTTTAAATGTTATCATTACTGTTTTTTATCTATTACTTGCTTTTGTTTAATGTCAAAATATTTATTGATGATAAAGAGAGAAAATATGTTCAAGCTTTAGTAATTAAATTTTAGCTTATAATAAAACTTTTAAGTTACAATTAAACTATTTAAATACATACATAAATAAATTTAAATAAAATAAGAATATTCATAACTTTTTACTACAGGCCTTAATAAAAATAACACTCTTACTTACTTTCTTGATCTGAAGTAGTCAGAAATAAATAATGCAGTATTTGTTATTTAAACATGGATATAAAAAGAAGTTATCGCCATACTTAATTAAACACACTTGCATATTGAGCCAGATCTATTAGTTTATCAAGTTAGCCAGTTAGCAATAAGTTACAGACTTTGTTTTAAATTTCATTGCAAATGAGAAAACACATTACACTACATATTCCATCTTCTGTATCAAAAGCTCATGTAGTGCAATACAGGCAATATCTAATTGGTTTTATTGTATACAAATCAGTGACTTTTAATTAATTAGCTACTACCTTACTAACAGGCGGTCTTTATGCTAATTATTGATTCCATTTATTTCCTATTGTTCAGCCCTACGCCGCCGGCCTCAGGCCCAGCGGCAGCGACTTTCTTCGCAATGACAGCAACCCGTCTAGCAAGGGCTCCCTCATCAGACAGGTGAGCGCGTCTCTATTGTGCTTGATTGTGCTTGATTGCGCTTGATTGTGCTTGCTTTTGCTTTATTGCGCTTGATTGTGCTTGATTGCGCTTGATTGTGCTTGCTTTTGCTTTATTGCGCTTGATTGTGCTTGATTGCGCTTGATTGTGCTTAATTGTGCTTGATTGTGCTTGATTGCGCTTGATTGTGCTTGATTGTGCTTGATTGCGCTTGATTGTGCTTGATTGTGCTTGATTGCGCTTGATTGTGCTTGATTGTGCCTGATTGTGCTTGATTGTGCTTGATTGCGCTTGATTGTGCTTGATTGTGCTTGATTGTGCTTGATTATTCTTGATTGCGCTTGATTGTGCTTGATTGCGCTTGATTGTGCTTGATTGCGCTTGATTGTGCTTGATTGTGCTTGATTGCGCTTGATTGTGCTTGATTGTGCTTGATTGTGCTTTATTGTGTTTAATTGCGCTTGATTGTGCTTGATTGTGTTTAATTGCGCTTGATTGTGCTTTATTGCGCTTGATTGTGCTTGCTTTTGCTTTATTGCGATTGATTGTGCTTGATTGCGCTTGATTGTGCTTGATTGTGCTTGATTGTGCTTGATTGTGCTTGATTGTGCTTGATTGTGCCTGATTGCGCTTGATTGTGCCTGATTGTGCTTGATTGTGCCTGATTGTGCTTGATTGTGCCTGATTGCGCTTGATTGTGCTTGATTGTGCGTGATTGTGCTTGATTGTGCTTGATTGTGCTTGATTGCGCTTGATTGCGCTTGATTGTGTTCAATCAAAACGTGTTATTTTCTTTCGCCAGATTTTCGCTACCAGTCTACTGCCCGCATATTGTCTATTCTCGAGCTCAAAGCACGCCTTTAATGAGAAAATAAAAAATTTGCCGATGCCATCAGAGAGTCAAAGGGGGCGAATGACGCAGGCAGGAAAGAAGCTAATCTCGCTACGCAGCTGGCTTCCCCAGCCTCTCCGCCATCCCCATCGCCCATCCGCGACATTTGATGCTGCGCTTCTCCCCCTCCCGGTGTTTCTCCAGTGCGACGAGAATCGAGATCGGGGAAGGAGAGAAAATGCAGCTGAAAGTGTAGACGGGAGAAAGCGCTCGCTTGCTTTTGTGCCATGGCGCTGAGTGGCCTCCGTGTTCAGTTTCGCCTTCCCTTTCTCCCCTTCCTCTCTCTCTCTCTGACAGCCAGCATCTGGTTCAGTGGCAGTCACGTAAGACTATAAGATGCAGAGGCCTTGTAGAATACTGGAAAATTCAGAACTACTTGTAGCTTGGAACACCGCAGTGGCTAATAAAGGATTTTGGGCAGGCAGGATATTACAGCGGTTATATCCGCATACGCGCACAACTGGCTGTGTGAGGAAGAGGAAATATGGTCTTATCGGTTAGTGGCATTTTATGGCAACCTTTCACAACCGGGCTGAATCGCCGTTTCTCTCTCTCTGGCACTCGCCAGGGTCTCCCGATCCACAGCGCACCACTGAGGCGGGGATGAGGGGAGGCAGTTCAGGGTGCAGCGCCGCATTGCATTTTTGAATTATACCCGCTAGGGACCAAACTGGGTCTGCGCGTGCCAGTAAAAGTACATTTGAACTGCCGTCGCTTCCTCCTCTTCCTCCTCCTATCGACACCGACTGGAGTCCGGAAGCCGTCGTTTAAAAAATTTCCGGCACACAAAGTCTGCAGTGTGTGCAGAGCGAATTATTATTTTTCTCTCTACAAAAATTGCAAACGTTTCGATAGAACGAGGCTTGGGGCGAAAATTTAGCCGAAAATCGAGTCTCCGGCTTGAGTATTGAGTATCCAAATGCGTCTGCATT
Organism: Macrostomum lignano; assembly: GCA_002269645.1. Taxonomy (NCBI): domain Eukaryota; kingdom Metazoa; phylum Platyhelminthes; family Macrostomidae; genus Macrostomum; species Macrostomum lignano. Next base: position 366,449 of record NIVC01000391.1, read on the forward strand.
GAAATTTTTCAAACAGGTTTTATTTTTCGAAGCTTGAAAACAACATTTGCAACTGAAGAGCCGGATAGAGAATTCAGCTCATGGCTGCGGGCCAGTTGAGAGAGGAAATGAATAGCGGAGAGAGAGGAGAGAAGATCAGGCAGAGAAGATGAGATGAGAGAGAAGATGAGATGAGAGAGAAGATGGGAGGAGAGGAGAAAGAAAAGCAGACGAGAAGGAAGAGAGGAGGGATGCGACACAAACCTTTAGCAGGCTGAATTTGCTATTGTGGAGTTTCAAAGGATCCAAGAGCAGGATAGAGAGGCTTCTCGGGCCGCTTGTGGCCCCTGCTCAAACTGTATTCGCTTTTTAACTTCGGCCTCGAAAATTGACAAAATTCCCAGGACACTACTTTTATTTTAAGTAGAAAAATAGAAATATTATTAATCCTCAGTCAGTCAGTCAGTCAGTCAGTCAGTCAGTCAGTCCGCCCCCCATGCAGGGCAGCGCCGAGTCCAACGGGTCCGAGCAGAGCTCAGCGGAGGCGGCCAGCGTCATAGACGAGGACACCCGTCGGGAGCGGCAGCGCCAGGCCTCCGAGCAGCTGGAGAAGGCCAAGACAAAGCCGGTGGCATTCGCGGTTCGAACCAACGTCTCCTACGATGGCGCCAACGACACCGAGTGCCCGGTGCCCGGCCAGGCCATCTCGTTCTCAGTGCGCGACTTCCTGCACATCAAAGAAAAATTCGACGGCTACTGGTGGATCGGCCGGCTGATCCGGGAGGGCAGCGACTGCCAGTTCGTTCCGTCCCCGGCCCGGCTGGACAACCTCAAGGCGCAGCAGCGCAGCGGAGGCGGCGGCAGTGGCGCTTCGAAAACTGCAGCCGCTCAGGGCACGGGTGAGAGACATAATCAGGATGAGCACTACTGATGATGAGCACCCCAGATAGACACAATTAGCACTTCGGATAGACACTATGAGCACTCCGGATAGACACTATGAGCACTCCGGATAGAAACTATGAGCACTCCGGATGGACACTATGAGCACTCCGGATAGACACTATGAGCACTCCGGATAGACACTATGAGCACTCCGGATAGATACTATGAGCACTCCGGATAGATACTATGAGCACTCCGGATAGAGATAGACACTATGAGCACTCCGAATAGATACTATGAGCACTCCGGATAGATACTATGAGCACTCTGGATAGAGATAGACACTATGAGCACTCCGGATAGATACTATGAGCACTCCGGATAGATACTATGAGCACTCTGGATAGAGATAGACACTATGAGCACTCCGAATAGACAGTATGAGCACTCCGGATAGTCTCTATGAGCACTCCGGATAGTCTCTATGAGCACTCCGGATGGTCTCTATGAGCACTCCGGATAGACACTATGAGCACTCCGGATAGACACTATGAGCACTCCGAAAGAAATGATGCGAGCATTCTCAATAACGGAGCGTCGACAAACAGGCAACAATAGTACTTATAAAAAGTCCTAATATAAATGCACTCGAGTTGCACTTTTAACCGAACTGATAGCACAAAAATATACCACAACTGCACAAAAAGTAGGTACTAAAATACAAGTGTTTCTTCATCAACAAAATGTCATGCAATGCCCAGCAGACATAGCACTCTCCCTCCGTTGCTCTCTCGCGCAGGCGCCAACGCCAACACGCCGCCAACGACAAACCAGGCGCCGCTGATGGAGCCGGCGCTGCTGGATGACTCTGGCGACGCTGATTCGCTCGGCTACGGCGGCGGCGGCGGCCGCACTGGCAAGGCTGGCTCTGCGGCAGCCGCTGCTGCCGCTGCTGCCGCTGACCCGACAAAAAAGAAGGCCTTCTTCAAGAAGGTAAAGCCGCGGTTTTTCCTTTGGCCTAATAACACTCTTCTCCATCCCTTTGAGTTTTAATTCCCCCGCCTCTCCCCAACTCCCTTCCCGCCTCTCCCCAACTCCCTCCCTGCCTCTCTCCAACTCCCTTCCCGCCTCTTTCCAACTCCCTCCCTGCCTCTCCCAACTCCCTTCCCGCCTCTCCCCAACTCCATTCCCGCCTCTCCCCAACTCCCTTCCCGCCTCTCCCCAACTCCATTCCCGCCTCTCCCCAACTCCCTTCCCGCCTCTCCCCAACTCCATTCCCGCCTCTCTCCAACTCCCTTCCCGCCTCTCCCCAACTCCCTCCCCGCCTCTCCCCAACTCCCTTCCCGCCTCTCCCCAACTCCCTTCCCGCCTCTCCCCAACTCCCCGCCGCCCTTGAGCTCAGTCATCTCGCAAGGTCGCACAGTGGACGAAGTCGCTGGAATGCTTAAGGCTGATTTTAAAGCAATTAAAACTTCTAATTAGCAATCATATCATAAAACTATTGACACCTAGTTAAAGTGTCAATAAGTGTCAATTAATTTAGCTCACAGCTCATCATTTAGCTCATATAATGGAATATCAGGTGACATACGGCACTAATGAGCGCATTGTTTATGAGGCTCAAGCCAGCAACGGCAGCAATAACGGCGGCGGAGTCGTCGTAGGCGGCGGTAGCGGCGGAGGCGGTGTCGGAAACGACGAAGGCCCGAAAGTGGTTTTTTCGGTGCGAATCGGATCACGTGACTTAGTCAGGCCGAATGGCGGCATTGCATGCCATTATAAATTGCATTGTTGAAGATTTTGTCACTAGTTGCAGATTTTACAAGTTTGCCGACACATGCCGGACTCGGAGCTTGCTTTTGTCATTGATTTGCCGTGAGCTGACATGCAAGTTGAAGAATTGTAACAGCTGTTTAAGAATCAGAATTTGCTAGTTTTATTCGTGAGAGATAGATTAGCAATCCATTCTAATCCATCAACTGAGAAAGATTAGCAATCCATTCTAATCCATCAACTGAGAGAGATTAGCAATCCATTCTAATCCATCAACTGAGAGAGATTAGCAATCCATTCTAAGCCATCAACTGAGAGAGATTAGCAATCCATTCTAATCCATCAACTGAGAGAGATTAGCAATCCATTCTAATCCATCAACTGAGAGAGATTAGCAATCCATTCTAATCCATCAACTGAGAGAGATTAGCAATCCATTCTAAGCCATCAACTGAGAGAGATTAGCAATCCATTCTAATCCATCAACTGAGAGAGATTAGAAATCCATTCTAAGCCATCAACTGAGAGAGATTAGCAATCCATTCGAATCCGTCAACTGAGAGAGATTAGCAATCCATTCTAATCCATCAACTTGAAAACTTGAACCTCTCCCAGATTCAGCTTGAACTGCAATGCTGTTTTTGAAATAATAAATTGCTTGACTTCCTACCCGCTTGGTTTTAAATAGTACAAATGTTCTTGCTTGTACTTTAAGTGTGCCTTTGTGGTTGCTTATAGTACGTAGTACGCTGGTTGTTTAACTAAAAAGTGCAAATCCGCCTCCATTTCAATCTTCAGACGGACTCAGCGCCGCCCTACGAAGTGGTGCCCTCCATGCGGCCCGTGGTGCTGATCGGACCCAGCCTGAAAGGCTACGAAGTCACCGACATGATGCAGCGCGCCATCTTTGATTTTTTGAAGCGCCGATTCGAAGGCCGAATCATCATCACGCAGGTGTCATCGGACATTTCACTGGCCAAGCGGAGCGTGCTGAACAATCCAAGCCGGAGGAATGTCCTCATTGATAGGGGCACTCGGGCCAGCAATATTGGTGAGTTCTGGCGCGATGTTTCAGGGTGTTTTGGCGCCATGTTGCAGTCTGATTTGGCGCCATGTTGCAGGGTGTTTTAGCGCGATGTTTCAGGGTGTTTTGGCGCCATGTTGCAGGGTGTTTTGGCGCCATGTTCTAGGGTGTTCTAGCGTGATGTTTCAGGATGTTTTGGCGCCATGTTGCAGGGTGTTTTAGCGCCATGTTTCAGGGTGTTCTAGCGTGATGTTTCATTGTGTTTTAGCGCGATGTTTCAGGATGTTTTGGCGCCATGTTTCAGTGTGTTTTAGCGCCATGTTTCAGGGTGTTCTAGCGTGATGTTTCAGGGTGTTTTAGCGCGATGTTTCAGGATGTTTTGGCGCCATGTTTCAGTGTGTTTTAGCGCGATGTTTCAGGGTGTTTTGGCGCCATGTTTCAGTGTGTTTTAGCGTGATGTTTCAGGGTGTTTTAGCGCTATGTTTCAGGGTGTTTTGGCGCCATGTTTCAGGGTGTTTTAGCGCCATGTTTCAGTGTGTTTTAGCGCGATGTTTCAGGGTTTTTTGGCGCTATACTGCAGTCTGCTTTGGTGCTATGTTGCAGGTTGTTTTCGCCATATTGATGCTTTGATGTATGACGGCTCTTACTATGACTGTTGATTTGAGCTCCTCCTCCACTTCCAGCCGAAGTGCAGCAGGAGATCGAGCGCATATTTGAGCTGGCCCGCACCCTGCAGCTCGTGGTGCTGGACTGCGACACCATCAATCACCCGGGCCAGCTCGCCAAGACCTCCCTGGCGCCAATCATTGTGTACCTGAAGATCTCTTCGGTCAAGGTGCTTCAGAGACTGATTAAAAGTCGGGGCAAATCGCAGAGTCGCAGCATGACTCAGCAATTGAGCTTGGCGGAGAAGCTGCTGCAGTGCAGTGCTGTGAGTACAGTGTGACATTGGGGTGGTTCCTATCTAATGTGACCTTGAACTGGGGTGATTCCTATCTAATGTGACCTTGAACTGGGGTGATTCCTATCTATATGACCTTGAACTGGGGTGATTCCTATCTATATGACCTTGAAGGGGGTGATTCCTATCTATATGACCTTGAAGGGGGTGATTCCTATCTATATGACCTTGAACGGGGGTGATTCCTATCTATATGACCTTGAATTGGGGTCAACTTAAAAAAACACCCAGGACTTCTACGACGTTGTCCTGGACGAGAATCAGTTGGAGGACGCGTGCGAGCACCTGTCCGAATACCTGGAGGCCTACTGGCGCGCCACTCATCCGCCCTCGATGCTCAGCAAGGCGGAGCGCCTCCTCGGCCTGGCCGGCCAAAATCCTGGCGGCCGCCCCGGCGCCGAGTTTCACCACCCGCAGGCGGCGGTGCCGCACCTGCCGCGCCATGTCCCCTCGCTGCAGCTGTACCAGCAGCCGCCGCAGCGAATGCCGCTCCAGCAGCAGCAGCAGCGAGGCGCGGCTGGCGACGGCAGCGGCGGGCTGTGGAGCGGCGATCCGGAGGACTTCCGCAGCGACAGGCAGCTGCGCATCGACCGTCAGCAGCCGACATCTCAGCAGCCGCCGATGGCGATGATGTCGCATCAGCAGCAGCAGCAGCAGCAGCCGCTGGATCTGCAGCAGCGCCGAAGGCAACTGCCGCATCCGCCGAGGCAGGGGTCCATTGCCATCTAGCTGTGCAGCCTGTACATATAGAGCACGGCTTTGTTATACCTTGTCAGCTGTCCCAATGGTACCCAATTTATTCGCGTGTAATCGTTTTCTTACAAATTACTTCGTATTGAACCAGGACTGTTGCTTGTCGAGTCCAGCGTTCGTTTTTTTGTCCGTTCAGTATTAGTGCTAAACACTGCATTGTTCTCGCATCAGTTCTATTATACAGTGCAGCTCTCCACCTGCACTACTTACAGTACAGCAGAGTGCACGAGATTTTTATTTTTTGAAGATGGCCAATTCAATTTACCACGAAGAGACCTTAAGGCTTAAATCATTGATGGGATTAAGAAAATTAATTTGAGAGGTCACCTAATCCATTTGAGGTAACTTAAGAGGTCGTCTGACCCCTTTGGAGTAAACTTGAGAGGTCACCTGACACTTTTGGGGTAAACTTGGAAGTCACCTGACCCCTTAGGGGTAAACTTGAGAGGTCACCTGGGGTAAACTTGAGAGGTCACCTGGAGTAAACTGAGAGGTCACCTGGAGTAAACTTGAGAGGTCACCTGGGGTAAACTTGAGAGGTCACCTGGAGTAAACTTCCTGAGGTAAACTTGAGAGGTCACCTGACTCCTGTGTAATTTTTACTATCTGACATCTCTAGCCAACAGTTTTGAATCTGCTATATCTCATTGATAACTTTATGGCAAAATTCTTTTGTCGTTTTGATTTACACCTGTCTGAATTGCACCTGGTGTCGGGTTATTTACTCTTATTAACAGCCGTAAATTTATTGAGCTGTCTTGCAGTCCGCTTGCAGTATTGTTGTTTTACCGAACTTGTCTTGTGGTTTTCATTTTTGTCAGCTCATGTCGTCCATGTTAATCTGCACCAACGTTAACCCGCTGCCCTTGGAGACAATATTTATAGATTCTTAGAGGTTCGCACAATGCAAAGTATTAACAAAACTGAATTGGTGTTTATTTGTCATCGGGTATTTTGTGTGCCGAGGTTAAAAAGTAGCAGATTTTTTTCTTAATTATTACCCTCGCTCTTGGTATCTGCATGATTTGCTGAAAATCGTATTTACTAAATATACAAGAATATTTATATAGCTGGCTATTTGCGAAATTTATACGGTAATTGAATAAAATTTAACCATAATAAAAAATTTTTTGCTTAAATCAGGTGAATCAAATTTCTTTTATAATTTCAACAAAATACGAGCTCGATTTAACACTGGAAAATTTCCGGTGTAATCACTTGATCGCGGAGAATACATTTAAATCATGGGGAGAGTGGGGAGTCTAGCAGAAGCTCTAGCGCCTCCCCCCCCAGCAGCAGCTCTGGCGCCTCCCCCCCCACAGCAGCTCTGGCGCCTCCCCCCCCAGCAGCAGCTCTGGCGCCTCCCCCCCCAGCAGCAGCTCTGGCGCCTCCCCCCCCCAACAGCAGCTCTGGCGCCTCCCCCCCAACAGCAGCTCTGGCGCCTCCCCCCCCAGCAGCAGCTCTGGCGCCTCCCCCCCAACAGCAGCTCTGGCGCCTCCCCCCCCAACAGCAGCTCTGGCGCCTCCCCCCCAACAGCAGCTCTGGCGCCTCCCCCCCAACAGCAGCTCTGGCGCCTCCCCCCAACAGCAGCTCTGGCGCCTCCCCCCCCCAACAGCAGCTCTGGCGCCTCCCCACCAACAGCAGCTCTGGCGCCTCCCCCCCAACAGCAGCTCTGGCGCCTCCCCCCCCCAACAGCAGCTCTGGCGCCTCCCCCCCAGCAGCAGCTCTGGCGCCTCCCCCCCAGCAGCAGCTCTGGCGCCTCCCCCCCAACAGCAGCTCTGGCGCCTTTCCCCCCCAATAGCAGCTCTGGCGCCTCCCCCCCAACAGCAGCTCTGGCGCCTCCCCCCCCAACAGCAGCTCTGGCGCCTCCCCCCCAACAGCAGCTCTGGCGCCCCCCCCCAACAGCAGCTCTGGCGCCTCCCCCCCAGCAGCAGCTCTGGCGCCTCCCCCCCAGCAGCAGCTCTGGCGCCTCCCCCCCCAACAGCAGCTCTGGCGCCTCCCCCCCAACAGCAGCTCTGGCGCCTCCCCCCCCCAACAGCAGCTCTGGCGCCCCCCCCCAACAGCAGCTCTGGCGCCTCCCCCCCCAGCAGCAGCTCTGGCGCCTCCCCCCCCCCAACAGCAGCTCTGGCGCCTCCCCCCCAACAGCAGCTCTGGCGCCGTCACCTCAAACGATGCAGCGCCCAAAAAGCCATTCCAAGGTCTCAGGAATCCCGACTACGCCCCATTATCGTGCAAATCAAAGCTGACACAGTTAATCCCTTACCCTAATTAGTATTTCGATGCCCGCAGGCAAAAACTGCTTGAGGTGATGAGAAAATCTTTATGAGAGCTTTCAGTTGGCCCTGGAGGTGCGGCCTCAATTTCATTATTTTCAAGCAGCGAAGCAGAAAAAAAAGCAAATTTGCAGATTAGATTTTTGCTTTTTTGTCTCCTGCTTTGATAATTGAAGCAATTTTATAAAGATTCCATCACTCAAATTAAGAAATCTCTTTTAGTATAGACAGCTTGCTAATATATTTACATATTGTCTTTATTCACTTCTTTCTGCCAAATGAAGGTCCGCTGTCATTGAACTGGGGATAATTCACTAATTCATGATTTGATACTGCTGAGTGAGCTCAGCCTAAGGTAAATTAATTTAATTAATTTCGGCTAATAGTCTGTAAGGGAAATTTGATTTCAGAAACTTTATGGACACCTTCAGATCTCATCAGGCACTTTCAGACACCTTCAGACACCTTTAGGCACTTTCAGTCACCTTCAGTCACCTTCAGTCACCTTCAGTCACTTTCAGTTACCTTCAGTCACCTTCAGTCACCTTCAGTCACCTTCAGACACCTTTAGACACCTTCAGATCCTTCAGCTAACTTTAGACACCTTCAGACAGCTGAAAACTTCAAACACCTTCAGACACCTTCAGACACCTTCAGACACCCTTCACTTCCATCGTTGCATGCACCTGCAATTTTCTGTCAGGTACCTCAGCCAGCCATATCCACCTTCTGCCAGGTAACGAGTACTTGAGAAAACAATAATTCCTACTTATATAGAATTGCTTTCAATACTTTAATAAGACTAGGAAAAGGACTAACTATTACATATGTAGCTGGTATACTGTGTGCTGTAAATAGATACATACATACATACATGTACACCGCCGCAAAAGAAAGCAAAAGGAAAAGGGGGCAGCACGGGATGGAAGAGCAAAAAAGGGGGAAAGAAACGGAAATGTGAGAGCGTGGCGGCAGTGTCAGAGCACTCTCCTTCTGGCTTGCTCCCTGAAGGCAGCCGCAGCGTTGGTCTGGCCGATGACACCGGCGTCAGCCAGCAGGCAGTCCACGTACCGGCGCGTCCTGGCCTGCCCTCGGCGCCAGGGGCCCCGCAGCGTGAGCAGCAGGATGTCCTGCACCGGTTCAGGGCAGTAGGTTTCCGCGCGGATCACGTGGCCCGCCAGCTGCAGCCGCCGCCGCCGGATGGTCTCGCTGGGTGGTCGCAGGCCGGCTCGTCGGTAGAGGGCCGCGTTCGAGACCACCTCAGGGTAGGAGATGCCGAAGGCCGCGCGCAGCAGGCTGGAGTGGGCCGCGTCCAGCCGCTTCTCCAGCGTCTCGGTCAGAGTCCACGTCTCGGCGTTGTAAGTCAGGACGGTCTCGACCACCGCCTGAAACAGCCGAGACCTCAGGCGATCTGGCAGCGCGGCGCTCTGCAGAACAACCCGGACTGAGCGGAAGACCGCCCAAGCCAGGCCTCTGCGTCGCGCCAGGTCCTCCTGAACGCTGGGCACCAGACCGCCGAGGTACGTGAAGCGCGTGCAGCGGGGTAGAGGGGCCGCGTGACCGTCTGCGCCGCGGCAGGTGATATTGGCAGGCAGCTCCGCTGGCACCGTCAGGACCTCCGTCTTGTCGGTGTTAACAACCAGGCCGACCGTAGCCGCTATCGCCACCAGGCTGTCCAGCATCCGCTGGGCTCCATCCGCCGTGGAGGCCAGCAGCGCCAGGTCGTCGACATAGCCCAGCAGCGACAGTCTCTTCTCTGGATGGCGGCTGCTCGTGCGCCTGCACAGCATGAAGCCGTCGGCGTCGGATGGAAGCGCAGTCCGCAGCACCCAGTCGAGGACCAGCACGAACAAGAAGGGCGCTAGCGTGTCGCCCTGCAGCACTCCAGATGTTGTACTGAATGGGTCCGACAGCCCGTCGGGCGTCACCACGGCGGCTTGAGTGTCCTGGTAGAGCGCCATGACTGCGCTGACCAGGCGCTGGGGCACGTGGTAAGCCCGGAGCACCGCGCCACCGAGTCGAACGCCTTTCTGAAGTCAACGAAGACACAGATCAGCGTCGCCTGGCGGGTGCGCGCCTCCTCGATTGTCCTCCTGAGGGCAAGGATCTGGGTCGCTGTGCCCCGGTGTGGCCGGAAGCCGTTCTGCTCGTGCCGCAGAAACGGGTCCAGCACCGGTTGCAGCCGCGTCAGCAGGATCTTGTTGAAGAGCTTCGCGGCGCAAGACATCAGCGAGATGCCCCTATGTTCTTCTTTCCGAGTTGTGCCGGGCTTCTTTGGGATGGGGATCATGTGGGCCGTCGTCCACTCAGTTGGGGCTGCACCCCCGTCAAGTACGCGGTTCATCACACCGGCGACCGCACGGGCCACCGGCAGGACTCGCAGCGCTTCGACAGGGATCTCATCCGGGCCGGCCGCTCTTCCACCAGGGGACTTCTTCGCCTGCAACACCACCTCGTCCAGAGTAATGGGGCTGACGTCGAAATCCTCCTCCTTGGGCAGGGCCACTTCCGGCGGCAGCGGCATCTCCGCCTGCAGCACCGGCGGCGGCGCGTTCACGATGGCGCCGAAAAAGTCCCGCAGCTCGTTCCGGCGGGCCTCCGCCGTGTCGCCGGGGAGGTTGAGGCTCGTGCGGCTCTTCCTCCCGGTCAGCGCGTTCACAGCGCTCCACACGGCGCGGCGCTTGCCGTCGTGCCCTGCCGTTGTCACCGTCCTGATGGTCTCTTCTACGGCGGCCTGTTGTCCTTGCTCATAGGCGGCTGCGAGGGCCGCCTCGGCTTCGTCCACCTCCGCAGTCCTGCCCGCCCGTCGCAGCTGCTCAAGCCTCAGCCTCGCACTTTGCACTTCCGGGTCCACCTCCCAGACCGGCCGACCTTTCTGCAGGGGCTTCACCAACGGTAGGGTCCACTCCGCAGCAGATTGGACGGCCGTGCAGATCTCGGGGTAGTCGGCTTCCTTCTTGCCGTCGAGGGCATCCACAAACGCGCGGGCGAAGCGAACCTGGGTCGCATCGTCACGCAGAGCCCGGAAGAAGTGCTTCGGCTTCCGCTTGGGCGGCCGGTAGAGCGGGTCCTTCAGCTTGATGTCGCAGAAGAGCAGCTTGTGGTCGGACTTCGGCGCCAATGGCATGATGGTATCGCAGTTGGTCACACGGCCACGCTCTCGAAAGTGCAGCAGCACGTGGTCCAGCTGCGCCAGCCTCGTCGTGGCATTCCGGCGGCGGTTGTTGTTGCGCCGCGGCCGCTTGCAGCCGGCAAAGGTTGCCAGCCGCTGCTCGGGTTTCCGGAACCACGTGTTCATCGACACCATGTCATGCCGAGCCACGAAGTCGGTCAGCGCCTCGGTGTTGGCATTCTCGCGCGGGGTCACGAAGGGGGCCCGGTCTGACCTGCGCATGACAGCGTTCAGATCACCGAGCACGATCACCGTGTCCCGTTGTGCCACAGCCTCCACCTGCCCGGACAAGAACTCGAAAAAGACACGAGCTTCATCGGGGTGGGCAGCTGTCGGCGCGTAGGCGCAGAAAATGTGGGCGCTCCGACTCCTCAGCCGCAGGTCGATCCGCAGCAGCCGAGGGGACAGGCTCTGGCAGCACACACTCTGTTGCAGCTTTGGCCCGACCAGCACTCCTACTCCTACTGATGTGTACAGGAGCTGGCTGGAGCCTCCTGTACACATCAGCGGACGAGAGAGGTCATGGAGGAGTAGGAGTGCTGTAAATAAGAAAGATGAGGAAAGAAAGTAAAATTGCGTTTCAATAAGGAGAAAAACAAGGAAGGGCCAGTCTTACTCAATCTGGTTGACACTTTAAGTTTACGCGATCCGTACTCTGCTCAAGAAGTGCGAGCTGCTCAAGAACTAGATGCAGTAAAAGCTCCAAAATGAGACTGCAAAGGCTCTAAACATCAGCAAGCGTAGCAAGTTGAGTCGTCGGTTGCTTCCACTCCTACACTGTTAAGATTTTATGCACCGTGTCTATTGATAATTTGGACGAATGGGAGTAGAAGTGGCACCCCCTGAAGGAGCGGGGGTAGAAGTGGCACCCCTGAAGGAGCGGGGGTAGAAGTGGCACCCCCCTGAAGGAGCGGGAGTAGAAGTGGCACCCCCCTGAAGGAGCGGGAGTAGAAGTGGCACAGAGCTCTCTCCATGGGTCACCAATTGGCGGCCTTCTGAAGACCTTCTCGACTGGGATGAGGTCTCTCCGCTCGGCTTTGACGCAGACCGGTATACAGCGAGACTTGCGATAGACCACCTCGGACTTTGGAAGACCACAGATGAGACAAAGCGCTTCTCGATAGGGAAACAATCGATTTCTTGAAGCCTGGAGTTGGACAACCAGGGCTTCCAGGCCGCGTCCGCGTGCCAGACAACAGATTCGACCACCGCCTTGTACACCGCGTTGTAATAAATCACACGGACTCCACTGGTTAAGTAAGTTAGAACTTCTCGAGAAAAACTTGAGCGACTGCTAGTTAGCGCACGCGCATATATATTTAATAAGCACGACGTACATTAGTACATGATACACGTACACGCGAGGACGAGCAATCAATGAGGTGCATATATGAGCTACTTAGGCAATAATCAACGTGCCCACGCAACCCTACACCCCCAAGCAACCTCAGATCAGTCCAGTGGCACTTTGCCACACGCGTGACATCATAGACCTCAAGACAGGGCTCTGTCTGTCTGTCTGTCTGTCTGTCTGTCTGTCTGTCTGTCTGTCTGTCTGTCTGTCTGTCTGTCTGTCTGTCTGTCTGTCTGTCTGTCTGTCTGTCTGTCTGTCTGTCTGTCTGTCTGTCTGTCTGTCTGTCTGTCTGTCTGTCTGTCTGTCTGTCTGTCTGTCTGTCTGTCTGTCTGTCTGTCTGTCTGTCTGTCTGTCTGTCTGTCTGTCTGTCTGTCTGTCTGTCTTCATAGTTTGTTTTCAAAGGCTAGTAAATAATTCTGTTTTTGTACCATCCGATATTTTCTTTCCGGGTGCTTTTGATATTGTGAGCACTTTTGCTCTTTCACAAAAGCCGCAAAAAGGAGCACAGAGGTAGCATAGAGGTAGAAGAAAGTTTCCATTTACGAAACGACAAAAGTGACAAACATGATTTTATCGCAAAGAAATGTGATGCAAATTGGATGCAAATTCCCTCGACGCAACTTTTCCTAGAAACTTCTTTGCTAGCCTCCTCGCTGACATGAGTCGGGAGGGCCAAATGAGCTGTGATGGGAGACTTCATTGAGACTTTGAAGAAGCAGAAGACGGGGTGTTGCAGAAGAAAAATCTTCCTTCGTAGAGCCCTCCTCAGGCTCAACCGCAGAGACCTCAGAGCAGTCAGCATGGCCCTCTCCGGGCATGGCTGCTTCCTTCAGAGCCAGGTACCCGAGGAGCGGTTCCCCTTCTGCCGCTGAGGAACTGAAAACGCGGAGCACTTTCTGCCACTGTCCAGTTTTCACCAGGGCCAGGCTCATCTCGGGCCAAATCCGGTTCTCTCCGACGGTTGCAGGCCCGAGAGCATCCCGCTGCTCGCCCGGTACCTCAGGGACACGGGGCGAGCTGATGTCTTTCGATGGAAGTCATTGGTCGCCAGGGGCTAGCGGAATGGCCGGTCTCCTCCGCCTCCTCGCTGCATCCGCCGGACGCCCCCTGCAGCTGACTCAAGTAAGTGAGCACAACACGCAACGACAAGCAAAAATGATAGTCTTTTTAAGCCCGCGCGGACAGCCCATGCTAGAAGGCCGCTGTACTCGCAGATCTCGGAATTTTTAATTGAGGTCGACTTTCGCTGCACAGCGGGATCTGTGAAATGTCGGAAACTCTGTGAAATGTCGGAACTCTGTGAAATGTCGGAACTATGTGAAATGTCGGAACTCTGTGAAATGTCGGAACTCTGTGAAATGTCGGAACTCTGTGAAATGTCGGAACTCTGTGAAATGTCGGAACTCTGTGAAATGTCGGAAATGTTTTCAGTTTTAGCACAAAAATTACAATTTTCTGATTTTTTGGCTTCCAGAGTGAAGGATGCAAGTGCGTTCTTTGCTGGCTGACCCAAACCCTAACCCTAACCCTAACCCTAACCCTTACCCTAGCTCCAGTTATCGGCAGTCAAACTGGCTGACTCACACGTGACTCAATCTTATTGCTCACGAATATGTCGTTTTGCCATCTTTTTAATAAAATCTTCTAAGCGGATTTTACTGGGTCAAACTTTTCCGCATCCCATCATCTGCTGCAAAACCCCGAGCAGCACCTGACTTCAATTGCAATCCGGAGATCCGGAGGTTGAGGCAGGTGAGGCAGGATCAATTAACTGTGCCAGCGAGTGATGCAAATGAAAACTTCCAATCCCGCTAATGCGTTTTAGTAGCAAAAATTTGACGCAGGAAATCACGCAAACTGGAAAACTGGAAAACCAGCAGCTAAAAAATATCAAATCAAGGTGAGTCGGTCACTGCCGGAAATGAAGGCATGATCACAAGTTCCAGTGTTCCAATTGCTTAGGACTACTAAAGGGCGTCGTTTTTGGGTCTCTACTAATTTAGCAGTCCATGGCTTCAGCCGGGGGGTCACGCGGCTTTTCCTTCGTCTCCTCCACCGGCCAGCGGAACCCGTAGGTAGCGCGAGTTCGAGCCCGCCGCCGCCTCGGGGACGGCCGAGCTGCGCCGCGGGCTGACCCGGGGACTGGCGGACGGCGAGGGCTCGGCGCTGCGACCCGCCGCTGTCGCCCAGCTCCTGTTGGCACCGCCGCCTCCATGACCGGCGCCCCGGTTGTCGCCGCAGTTCAAGAACACCCGCCGGAACGTGTCGCGGAAGCGGGTGGAGAAGCAGGAGTACAGGACGAAGTTGCTGGCCGCGTTCAACAGCAGCAGGATGTTCACCAGCGAGTTCAGCAGGCGCGACGCCATTGTCTGACTGCCCGACGAGGAGGCGGCGGCGGCCGCAGCGTCGGATCGCATCGCCTTGCGCAGGGTGACGACAGCGGACGGCAGCTGGCAGAGGCAGAACAGCAGCACCACGGCGATGAGCATCACCGTCACCTTCTGCTGCTCGTTGGCTGGCTTGTGCTCACGCCGCTGATGCTCCCGCTGCTGCTGGCCTGATGGCGACGACTGGTGCAGCGGGATCGCCTGGTGGATGTCAGGCGAGTGGTCTTCGCCGCCGCCGCCGCCGCGGCCCATGGCTACTCGACGTCGACGGGCAAGGACGACGCTGCGGATGAGCAGGCTGTTGAACACGACCAGAAACAGCAGCGGGCCGAACACGAAGATGGACACAAACACCTGGTAGTAGCCCAGCGATTTCATCACCTTGTAGGCGCCGGTCTTGCCGATGCCATACACAGTCTCCGTGTAGTTGCCGCAGTCCACCTCCTTGGCAACGACAGCTTGGTATTCGAAGAAGTTGGGCAGGGTGCAGAGCGCAGTGGCCGCGAACAGGCCCCAGGTGAGGTGCTTCGCCCTCTCCTTGGTGCAGTGCCTCCTCCCGAGCATGGGCTTGTAGATCACCAGCCAGCGCTCGAAAGTGAACAGGCAGGTCAGCCAGGTGGCGTAGTTGCTAAGCAGGTTGGCCAGGGGAAACAGGTAGCTGAGTGCGTGCGCGAACCACTGGCTGCTGAGCACGCCGGGGTAGAACTTGACGGTGATGACGTAGAACACGATGAGGTAGGCGGTGTCCACCGCGGCCAGAGCAGTCAGGTAGTTGTTGGTTGACGAAGCCATCCACTTGCGGGTCAGTACGACAATGTTGATGGAGTTGGCCGCGATGCCGAAGGCGACAATCGATGGCGTGACAACGATCAGAGCCAGGTCGACGGGGCTCAGCGACTGCCAGCCGGGCTCGGCGGTGCAGTTGCTGATGTTGCTCATGGCTGGAAGGTGGGAGTGACGTGAGCTGACTGCGTGTGTGAGCAGAAATTAGCAGCGCTATTGGAGCTGATGGCCTTCGTTTACAGCGGCCCCAATCGGTCCTACACTACTCAAAGCTGAGAACCTCAGGGGGAGCAGCGGCCCAATCGGTCCTACACTACTCAAAGCTGAGGACCTGAGGGGGAGCAGCGGCCCAATCGGTCCTACACTACTCAAAGCTGAGGACCTCAGGGGAGCAGCGGCCCCAATCGGTCTTACACTACTCAAAGCTGAGGACCTGAGGGGAGCAGCGGCCCCAATCGGTCCTACACTACTCAAAGCTGAGGACTTCAGGGGGAGCAGCGGCCCAATCGGTCCTACACTACTCAAAGCTGAGGACCTGAGGGGGAGCAGCGGCCCCAATCGGTCCTACACTACTCAAAGCTGAGGACCTCAGGGGAGCAGCGGCCCAATCGGTCCTACACTACTCAAAGCTGAGGACCTCAGGGGAGCAGCGGCCCAATCGGTCCTACACTACTCAAAGCTGAGGACCTCAAGGGAGCAGCGGCCCCAATCGGTCTTACACTACTCAAAGCTGAGGACCTGAGGGGAGCAGCGGCCCAATCGGTCCAACACTACTCAAAGCTGAGGACCTCAGGGGAGCAGCGGCCCAATCGGTCCTACACTACTCAAAGCTGAGGACCTGAGGGGAGCAGCGGCCCCAATCGGTCCTACACTACTCAAAGCTGAGGACCTGAGGGGAGCAGCGGCCCAATCGGTCCTACACTACTCAAAGCTGAGGACCTCAGGGGAGCAGCGGCCCCAATCGGTCCTACACTACTCAAAGCTGAGGACCTGAGGGGGAGCAGCGGCCCAATCGGTCCTACACTACTCAAAGCTGAGGACCTCAGGGGAGCAGCGGCCCCAATCGGTCTTACACTACTCAAAGCTGAGGACCTGAGGGGAGCAGCGGCCCCAATCGGTCCTACACTACTCAAAGCTGAGGACCTCAGGGGGAGCAGCGGCCCAATCAGTCCTACACTACTCAAAGCTGAGGACCTGAGGGGAGCAGCGGCCCAATCGGTCCTACACTACTCAAAGCTGAGGACCTCAGGGGAGCAGCGGCCCAATCGGTCCTACACTACTCAAAGCTGAGGACCTGAGGGGAGCAGCGGCCCAATCGGTCCTACACTACTCAAAGCTGAGGACCTGAGGGGAGCAGCGGCCCAATCGGTCCTACACTACTCAAAGCTGAGGACCTGAGGGGAGCAGCGGCCCAATCGGTCCTACACTACTCAAAGCTGAGGACCTCAGGGGAGCAGCGGCCCAATCGGTCCTACACTACTCAAAGCTGAGGACCTCAGGGGAGCAGCGGCCCAATCGGTCCTACACTACTCAAAGCTGAGGACCTGAGGGGAGCAGCGGCCCCAATCGGTCCTACACTACTCAAAGCTGAGGACCTGAGGGGAGCAGCGGCCCAATCGGTCCTACACTACTCAAAGCTGAGGACCTCAGGGGAGCAGCGGCCCAATCGGTCCTACACTACTCAAAGCTGAGGACCTCAGGGGAGCAGCGGCCCCAATCGGTCTTACACTACTCAAAGCTGAGGACCTGAGGGGAGCAGCGGCCCAATCGGTCCTACACTACTCAAAGCTGAGGACCTCAGGGGAGCAGCGGCCCAATCGGTCCTACACTACTCAAAGCTGAGGACCTCAGGGGAGCAGCGGCCCAATCGGTCCTACACTACTCAAAGCTGAGGACCTCAGGGGAGCAGCGGCCCAATCGGTCTACACTACTCAAAGCTGAGGACCTCAGGGGAGCAGCGGCCCAATCGGTCCTACACTACTCAAAGCTGAGGACCTCAGGGGAGCAGCGGCCCAATCGGTCCTACACTACTCAAAGCTGAGGACCTGAGGGGAGCAGCGGCCCAATCGGTCCTACACTACTCAAAGCTGAGGACCTCAGGGGAGCAGCGGCCCCAATCGGTCCTACACTACTCAAAGCTGAGGACCTGAGGGGAGCAGCGGCCCCAATCGGTCCTACACTACTCAAAGCTGAGGACCTGAGGGGAGCAGCGGCCCAATCGGTCCTACACTACTCAAAGCTGAGGACCTGAGGGGAGCAGCGGCCCAATCGGTCCTACACTACTCAAAGCTGAGGACCTGAGGGGAGCAGCGGCCCAATCGGTCCTACACTACTCAAAGCTGAGGACCTGAGGGGAGCAGCGGCCCCAATCGGTCCTACACTACTCAAAGCTGAGGACCTCAGGGGAGCAGCGGCCCAATCGGTCCTACACTACTCAAAGCTGAGGACCTGAGGGGAGCAGCGGCCCAATCGGTCCTACACTACTCAAAGCTGAGGACCTCAGGGGAGCAGCGGCCCAATCGGTCCTACACTACTCAAAGCTGAGGACCTGAGGGGAGCAGCGGCCCAATCGGTCCTACACTACTCAAAGCTGAGGACCTCAGGGGAGCAGCGGCCCAATCGTCCTACACTACTCAAAGCTGAGGACCTGAGGGGAGCAGCGGCCCAATCGGTCCTACACTACTCAAAGCTGAGGACCTCAGGGGAGCAGCGGCCCAATCGGTCCTACACTACTCAAAGCTGAGGACCTCAGGGGAGCAGCGGCCCAATCGGTCCTACACTACTCAAAGCTGAGGACCTGAGGGGAGCAGCGGCCCAATCGGTCCTACACTACTCAAAGCTGAGGACCTGAGGGGAGCAGCGGCCCAATCGGTCCTACACTACTCAAAGCTGAGGACCTGAGGGGAGCAGCGGCCCAATCGGTCCTACACTACTCAAAGCTGAGGACCTGAGGGGAGCAGCGGCCCAATCGGTCCTACACTACTCAAAGCTGAGGACCTGAGGGGAGCAGCGGCCCAATCGGTCCTACACTACTCAAAGCTGAGGACCTGAGGGGAGCAGCGGCCCAATCGGTCCTACACTACTCAAAGCTGAGGACCTGAGGGGAGCAGCGGCCCAATCGGTCCTACACTACTCAAAGCTGAGGACCTGAGGGGAGCAGCGGCCCAATCGGTCCTACACTACTCAAAGCTGAGGACCTGAGGGGAGCAGCGGCCCAATCGGTCCTACACTACTCAAAGCTGAGGACCTCAGGGGAGCAGCGGCCCAATCGGTCCTACACTACTCAAAGCTGAGGACCTGAGGGGAGCAGCGGCCCCAATCGGTCCTACACTACTCAAAGCTGAGGACCTCAGGGGAGCAGCGGCCCAATCGGTCCTACACTACTCAAAGCTGAGGACCTCAGGGGAGCAGCGGCCCAATCGGTCCTACACTACTCAAAGCTGAGGACCTGAGGGGAGCAGCGGCCCAATCGGTCCTACACTACTCAAAGCTGAGGACCTGAGGGGAGCAGCGGCCCAATCGGTCCTACACTACTCAAAGCTGAGGACCTCAGGGGAGCAGCGGCCCAATCGGTCCTACACTACTCAAAGCTGAGGACCTGAGGGGAGCAGCGGCCCAATCGGTCCTACACTACTCAAAGCTGAGGACCTCAGGGGAGCAGCGGCCCAATCGGTCCTACACTACTCAAAGCTGAGGACCTGAGGGGAGCAGCGGCCCAATCGGTCCTACACTACTCAAAGCTGAGGACCTGAGGGGAGCAGCGGCCCAATCGGTCCTACACTACTCAAAGCTGAGGACCTGAGGGGAGCAGCGGCCCAATCGGTCCTACACTACTCAAAGCTGAGGACCTCAGGGGAGCAGCGGCCCAATCGGTCCTACACTACTCAAAGCTGAGGACCTCAGGGGAGCAGCGGCCCAATCGGTCCTACACTACTCAAAGCTGAGGACCTGAGGGGAGCAGCGGCCCAATCGGTCCTACACTACTCAAAGCTGAGGACCTGAGGGGAGCAGCGGCCCAATCGGTCCTACACTACTCAAAGCTGAGGACCTCAGGGGAGCAGCGGCCCAATCGGTCCTACACTACTCAAAGCTGAGGACCTCAGGGGAGCAGCGGCCCAATCGGTCCTACACTACTCAAAGCTGAGGACCTCAGGGGAGCAGCGGCCCAATCGGTCCTACACTACTCAAAGCTGAGGACCTGAGGGAGCAGCGGCCCAATCGGTCCTACACTACTCAAAGCTGAGGACCTCAGGGGAGCAGCGGCCCAATCGGTCCTACACTACTCAAAGCTGAGGACCTCAGGGGAGCAGCGGCCCAATCGGTCCTACACTACTCAAAGCTGAGGACCTCAGGGGAGCAGCGGCCCAATCGGTCCTACACTACTCAAAGCTGAGGACCTCAGGGGAGCAGCGGCCCAATCGGTCCTACACTACTCAAAGCTGAGGACCTGAGGGGAGCAGCGGCCCAATCGGTCCTACACTACTCAAAGCTGAGGACCTCAGGGGAGCAGCGGCCCAATCGGTCCTACACTACTCAAAGCTGAGGACCTGAGGGGAGCAGCGGCCCAATCGGTCCTACACTACTCAAAGCTGAGGACCTCAGGGGAGCAGCGGCCCAATCGGTCCTACACTACTCAAAGCTGAGGACCTGAGGGGAGCAGCGGCCCAATCGGTCCTACACTACTCAAAGCTGAGGACCTGAGGGGAGCAGCGGCCCAATCGGTCCTACACTACTCAAAGCTGAGGACCTGAGGGGAGCAGCGGCCCAATCGGTCCTACACTACTCAAAGCTGAGGACCTCAGGGGAGCAGCGGCCCAATCGGTCCTACACTACTCAAAGCTGAGGACCTGAGGGGAGCAGCGGCCCAATCGGTCCTACACTACTCAAAGCTGAGGACCTGAGGGGAGCAGCGGCCCAATCGGTCCTACACTACTCAAAGCTGAGGACCTGAGGGGAGCAGCGGCCCAATCGGTCCTACACTACTCAAAGCTGAGGACCTCAGGGGAGCAGCGGCCCAATCGGTCCTACACTACTCAAAGCTGAGGACCTCAGGGGAGCAGCGGCCCAATCGGTCCTACACTACTCAAAGCTGAGGACCTCAGGGGAGCAGCGGCCCAATCGGTCCTACACTACTCAAAGCTGAGGACCTCAGGGGAGCAGCGGCCCAATCGGTCCTACACTACTCAAAGCTGAGGACCTGAGGGGAGCAGCGGCCCAATCGGTCCTACACTACTCAAAGCTGAGGACCTGAGGGGAGCAGCGGCCCAATCGGTCCTACACTACTCAAAGCTGAGGACCTGAGGGGAGCAGCGGCCCAATCGGTCCTACACTACTCAAAGCTGAGGACCTGAGGGGAGCAGCGGCCCAATCGGTCCTACACTACTCAAAGCTGAGGACCTGAGGGGAGCAGCGGCCCAATCGGTCCTACACTACTCAAAGCTGAGGACCTGAGGGGAGCAGCGGCCCAATCGGTCCTACACTACTCAAAGCTGAGGACCTGAGGGGAGCAGCGGCCCAATCGGTCCTACACTACTCAAAGCTGAGGACCTCAGGGGAGCAGCGGCCCAATCGGTCCTACACTACTCAAAGCTGAGGACCTGAGGGGAGCAGCGGCCCAATCGGTCCTACACTACTCAAAGCTGAGGACCTGAGGGGAGCAGCGGCCCAATCGGTCCTACACTACTCAAAGCTGAGGACCTGAGGGGAGCAGCGGCCCAATCGGTCCTACACTACTCAAAGCTGAGGACCTCAGGGGAGCAGCGGCCCAATCGGTCCTACACTACTCAAAGCTGAGGACCTGAGGGGAGCAGCGGCCCAATCGGTCCTACACTACTCAAAGCTGAGGACCTCAGGGGAGCAGCGGCCCAATCGGTCCTACACTACTCAAAGCTGAGGACCTGAGGGGGAGCAGCGGCCCAATCGGTCCTACACTACTCAAAGCTGAGGACCTGAGGGGAGCAGCGGCCCAATCGGTCCTACACTACTCAAAGCTGAGGACCTGAGGGGAGCAGCGGCCCAATCGGTCCTACACTACTCAAAGCTGAGGACCTCAGGGGAGCAGCGGCCCAATCGGTCCTACACTACTCAAAGCTGAGGACCTCAGGGGAGCAGCGGCCCAATCGGTCCTACACTACTCAAAGCTGAGGACCTGAGGGGAGCAGCGGCCCAATCGGTCCTACACTACTCAAAGCTGAGGACCTGAGGGGAGCAGCGGCCCAATCGGTCCTACACTACTCAAAGCTGAGGACCTGAGGGGAGCAGCGGCCCAATCGGTCCTACACTACTCAAAGCTGAGGACCTCAGGGGAGCAGCGGCCCAATCGGTCCTACACTACTCAAAGCTGAGGACCTGAGGGGAGCAGCGGCCCAATCGGTCCTACACTACTCAAAGCTGAGGACCTCAGGGGAGCAGCGGCCCAATCGGTCCTACACTACTCAAAGCTGAGGACCTGAGGGGAGCAGCGGCCCAATCGGTCCTACACTACTCAAAGCTGAGGACCTCAGGGGAGCAGCGGCCCAATCGGTCCTACACTACTCAAAGCTGAGGACCTGAGGGGAGCAGCGGCCCAATCGGTCCTACACTACTCAAAGCTGAGGACCTGAGGGGAGCAGCGGCCCAATCGGTCCTACACTACTCAAAGCTGAGGACCTGAGGGGAGCAGCGGCCCAATCGGTCCTACACTACTCAAAGCTGAGGACCTCAGGGGAGCAGCGGCCCAATCGGTCCTACACTACTCAAAGCTGAGGACCTGAGGGGAGCAGCGGCCCAATCGGTCCTACACTACTCAAAGCTGAGGACCTGAGGGGAGCAGCGGCCCAATCGGTCCTACACTACTCAAAGCTGAGGACCTGAGGGGAGCAGCGGCCCAATCGGTCCTACACTACTCAAAGCTGAGGACCTGAGGGGAGCAGCGGCCCAATCGGTCCTACACTACTCAAAGCTGAGGACCTCAGGGGAGCAGCGGCCCAATCGGTCCTACACTACTCAAAGCTGAGGACCTGAGGGGAGCAGCGGCCCAATCGGTCCTACACTACTCAAAGCTGAGGACCTCAGGGGAGCAGCGGCCCAATCGGTCCTACACTACTCAAAGCTGAGGACCTGAGGGGAGCAGCGGCCCAATCGGTCCTACACTACTCAAAGCTGAGGACCTGAGGGGAGCAGCGGCCCAATCGGTCCTACACTACTCAAAGCTGAGGACCTGAGGGGAGCAGCGGCCCAATCGGTCCTACACTACTCAAAGCTGAGGACCTGAGGGGAGCAGCGGCCCAATCGGTCCTACACTACTCAAAGCTGAGGACCTGAGGGGAGCAGCGGCCCAATCGGTCCTACACTACTCAAAGCTGAGGACCTGAGGGGAGCAGCGGCCCAATCGGTCCTACACTACTCAAAGCTGAGGACCTCAGGGGAGCAGCGGCCCAATCGGTCCTACACTACTCAAAGCTGAGGACCTGAGGGGAGCAGCGGCCCAATCGGTCCTACACTACTCAAAGCTGAGGACCTCAGGGGAGCAGCGGCCCAATCGGTCCTACACTACTCAAAGCTGAGGACCTGAGGGGAGCAGCGGCCCAATCGGTCCTACACTACTCAAAGCTGAGGACCTGAGGGGAGCAGCGGCCCAATCGGTCCTACACTACTCAAAGCTGAGGACCTGAGGGGAGCAGCGGCCCAATCGGTCCTACACTACTCAAAGCTGAGGACCTGGGGGAGCAGCGGCCCAATCGGTCCTACACTACTCAAAGCTGAGGACCTCAGGGGAGCAGCGGCCCAATCGGTCCTACACTACTCAAAGCTGAGGACCTGAGGGGAGCAGCGGCCCAATCGGTCCTACACTACTCAAAGCTGAGGACCTCAGGGGAGCAGCGGCCCAATCGGTCCTACACTACTCAAAGCTGAGGACCTGAGGGGAGCAGCGGCCCAATCGGTCCTACACTACTCAAAGCTGAGGACCTGAGGGGAGCAGCGGCCCAATCGGTCCTACACTACTCAAAGCTGAGGACCTCAGGGGAGCAGCGGCCCAATCGGTCCTACACTACTCAAAGCTGAGGACCTGAGGGGAGCAGCGGCCCAATCGGTCCTACACTACTCAAAGCTGAGGACCTCAGGGGAGCAGCGGCCCAATCGGTCCTACACTACTCAAAGCTGAGGACCTGAGGGGAGCAGCGGCCCAATCGGTCCTACACTACTCAAAGCTGAGGACCTGGGGGAGCAGCGGCCCAATCGGTCCTACACTACTCAAAGCTGAGGACCTGAGGGGAGCAGCGGCCCAATCGGTCCTACACTACTCAAAGCTGAGGACCTGAGGGGAGCAGCGGCCCAATCGGTCCTACACTACTCAAAGCTGAGGACCTGAGGGGAGCAGCGGCCCAATCGGTCCTACACTACTCAAAGCTGAGGACCTCAGGGGAGCAGCGGCCCAATCGGTCCTACACTACTCAAAGCTGAGGACCTGAGGGGAGCAGCGGCCCAATCGGTCCTACACTACTCAAAGCTGAGGACCTGAGGGGAGCAGCGGCCCAATCGGTCCTACACTACTCAAAGCTGAGGACCTCAGGGGAGCAGCGGCCCAATCGGTCCTACACTACTCAAAGCTGAGGACCTGAGGGGAGCAGCGGCCCAATCGGTCCTACACTACTCAAAGCTGAGGACCTGAGGGGAGCAGCGGCCCAATCGGTCCTACACTACTCAAAGCTGAGGACCTGAGGGGAGCAGCGGCCCAATCGGTCCTACACTACTCAAAGCTGAGGACCTGAGGGGAGCAGCGGCCCAATCGGTCCTACACTACTCAAAGCTGAGGACCTGAGGGGAGCAGCGGCCCAATCGGTCCTACACTACTCAAAGCTGAGGACCTGAGGGGAGCAGCGGCCCAATCGGTCCTACACTACTCAAAGCTGAGGACCTCAGGGGGAGCAGCGGCCCAATCGGTCCTACACTACTCAAAGCTGAGGACCTGAGGGGAGCAGCGGCCCAATCGGTCCTACACTACTCAAAGCTGAGGACCTGAGGGGAGCAGCGGCCCAATCGGTCCTACACTACTCAAAGCTGAGGACCTGAGGGGAGCAGCGGCCCAATCGGTCCTACACTACTCAAAGCTGAGGACCTCAGGGGAGCAGCGGCCCAATCGGTCCTACACTACTCAAAGCTGAGGACCTGAGGGGAGCAGCGGCCCAATCGGTCCTACACTACTCAAAGCTGAGGACCTGAGGGGAGCAGCGGCCCAATCGGTCCTACACTACTCAAAGCTGAGGACCTGAGGGGAGCAGCGGCCCAATCGGTCCTACACTACTCAAAGCTGAGGACCTCAGGGGAGCAGCGGCCCAATCGGTCCTACACTACTCAAAGCTGAGGACCTGAGGGGAGCAGCGGCCCAATCGGTCCTACACTACTCAAAGCTGAGGACCTCAGGGGAGCAGCGGCCCAATCGGTCCTACACTACTCAAAGCTGAGGACCTCAGGGGAGCAGCGGCCCAATCGGTCCTACACTACTCAAAGCTGAGGACCTCAGGGGAGCAGCGGCCCAATCGGTCCTACACTACTCAAAGCTGAGGACCTCAGGGGAGCAGCGGCCCAATCGGTCCTACACTACTCAAAGCTGAGGACCTCAGGGGAGCAGCGGCCCAATCGGTCCTACACTACTCAAAGCTGAGGACCTGAGGGGAGCAGCGGCCCAATCGGTCCTACACTACTCAAAGCTGAGGACCTGAGGGGAGCAGCGGCCCAATCGGTCCTACACTACTCAAAGCTGAGGACCTCAGGGGAGCAGCGGCCCAATCGGTCCTACACTACTCAAAGCTGAGGACCTCAGGGGAGCAGCGGCCCAATCGGTCCTACACTACTCAAAGCTGAGGACCTGAGGGGAGCAGCGGCCCAATCGGTCCTACACTACTCAAAGCTGAGGACCTGAGGGGAGCAGCGGCCCAATCGGTCCTACACTACTCAAAGCTGAGGACCTGAGGGGAGCAGCGGCCCAATCGGTCCTACACTACTCAAAGCTGAGGACCTGAGGGGAGCAGCGGCCCAATCGGTCCTACACTACTCAAAGCTGAGGACCTCAGGGGAGCAGCGGCCCAATCGGTCCTACACTACTCAAAGCTGAGGACCTGAGGGGAGCAGCGGCCCAATCGGTCCTACACTACTCAAAGCTGAGGACCTGAGGGGAGCAGCGGCCCAATCGGTCCTACACTACTCAAAGCTGAGGACCTGAGGGGAGCAGCGGCCCAATCGGTCCTACACTACTCAAAGCTGAGGACCTGAGGGGAGCAGCGGCCCAATCGGTCCTACACTACTCAAAGCTGAGGACCTGAGGGGAGCAGCGGCCCAATCGGTCCTACACTACTCAAAGCTGAGGACCTCAGGGGAGCAGCGGCCCAATCGGTCCTACACTACTCAAAGCTGAGGACCTGAGGGGAGCAGCGGCCCAATCGGTCCTACACTACTCAAAGCTGAGGACCTCAGGGGAGCAGCGGCCCAATCGGTCCTACACTACTCAAAGCTGAGGACCTGAGGGGAGCAGCGGCCCAATCGGTCCTACACTACTCAAAGCTGAGGACCTCAGGGGAGCAGCGGCCCAATCGGTCCTACACTACTCAAAGCTGAGGACCTCAGGGGAGCAGCGGCCCAATCGGTCCTACACTACTCAAAGCTGAGGACCTGAGGGGAGCAGCGGCCCAATCGGTCCTACACTACTCAAAGCTGAGGACCTGAGGGGAGCAGCGGCCCAATCGGTCCTACACTACTCAAAGCTGAGGACCTGAGGGGAGCAGCGGCCCAATCGGTCCTACACTACTCAAAGCTGAGGACCTGAGGGGAGCAGCGGCCCAATCGGTCCTACACTACTCAAAGCTGAGGACCTGAGGGGAGCAGCGGCCCAATCGGTCCTACACTACTCAAAGCTGAGGACCTGAGGGGAGCAGCGGCCCAATCGGTCCTACACTACTCAAAGCTGAGGACCTGAGGGGAGCAGCGGCCCAATCGGTCCTACACTACTCAAAGCTGAGGACCTGAGGGGAGCAGCGGCCCAATCGGTCCTACACTACTCAAAGCTGAGGACCTGAGGGGAGCAGCGGCCCAATCGGTCCTACACTACTCAAAGCTGAGGACCTGAGGGGAGCAGCGGCCCAATCGGTCCTACACTACTCAAAGCTGAGGACCTGAGGGGAGCAGCGGCCCAATCGGTCCTACACTACTCAAAGCTGAGGACCTGAGGGGAGCAGCGGCCCAATCGGTCCTACACTACTCAAAGCTGAGGACCTGAGGGGAGCAGCGGCCCAATCGGTCCTACACTACTCAAAGCTGAGGACCTCAGGGGAGCAGCGGAGCAGCGGCCCAATCGGTCCTACACTACTCAAAGCTGAGGACCTGAGGGGAGCAGCGGCCCAATCGGTCCTACACTACTCAAAGCTGAGGACCTCAGAATCGGTCCTACACTACTCAAAGCTGAGGACCTGAGGGGAGCAGCGGCCCAATCGGTCCTACACTACTCAAAGCTGAGGACCTGAGGGGAGCAGCGGCCCAATCGGTCCTACACTACTCAAAGCTGAGGACCTGAGGGGAGCAGCGGCCCAATCGGTCCTACACTACTCAAAGCTGAGGACCTGAGGGGAGCAGCGGCCCAATCGGTCCTACACTACTCAAAGCTGAGGACCTGAGGGGAGCAGCGGCCCAATCGGTCCTACACTACTCAAAGCTGAGGACCTGAGGGGAGCAGCGGCCCAATCGGTCCTACACTACTCAAAGCTGAGGACCTGAGGGGAGCAGCGGCCCAATCGGTCCTACACTACTCAAAGCTGAGGACCTGAGGGGAGCAGCGGCCCAATCGGTCCTACACTACTCAAAGCTGAGGACCTCAGGGGAGCAGCGGCCCAATCGGTCCTACACTACTCAAAGCTGAGGACCTGAGGGGAGCAGCGGCCCAATCGGTCCTACACTACTCAAAGCTGAGGACCTGAGGGGAGCAGCGGCCCAATCGGTCCTACACTACTCAAAGCTGAGGACCTGAGGGGAGCAGCGGCCCAATCGGTCCTACACTACTCAAAGCTGAGGACCTGAGGGGAGCAGCGGCCCAATCGGTCCTACACTACTCAAAGCTGAGGACCTGAGGGGAGCAGCGGCCCAATCGGTCCTACACTACTCAAAGCTGAGGACCTCAGGGGAGCAGCGGCCCAATCGGTCCTACACTACTCAAAGCTGAGGACCTCAGGGGAGCAGCGGCCCAATCGGTCCTACACTACTCAAAGCTGAGGACCTCAGGGGAGCAGCGGCCCAATCGGTCCTACACTACTCAAAGCTGAGGACCTCAGGGGAGCAGCGGCCCAATCGGTCTACACTACTCAAAGCTGAGGACCTCAGGGGAGCAGCGGCCCAATCGGTCCTACACTACTCAAAGCTGAGGACCTCAGGGGAGCAGCGGCCCAATCGGTCCTACACTACTCAAAGCTGAGGACCTCAGGGGAGCAGCGGCCCAATCGGTCCTACACTACTCAAAGCTGAGGACCT
This sequence comes from Macrostomum lignano, assembly GCA_002269645.1. Taxonomy (NCBI): domain Eukaryota; kingdom Metazoa; phylum Platyhelminthes; family Macrostomidae; genus Macrostomum; species Macrostomum lignano. The sequence continues at coordinate 394,285 of NIVC01000391.1, forward strand.
CAGGGGAGCAGCGGCCCAATCGGTACACTACTCAAAGCTGAGGACCTAGGGGAGCAGAATCGGTCACACTACTGCTGAGGACCTAGGGGAGCAGAATCGCCTACACTACTGCTGAGGACCTAAGCAAATCTCATGTACTACTCAAAGCTAGGACTCAGATCTGCACCTTTGGACTGATCTACACATCTCTGTGTAGATTACTAGGACTGATCTGCACATCTCTGTGTAGATTTACTAGGACTGATCTGCACATCTCTGTGTAGATTTACTAGGACTGATCTGCACATCTCTGTGTAGAATTACTAGGACTGATCTGCACATCTCTGTGTAGATTCACTAGGACTGATCTGCACATCTCTGTGTAGATTTACTAGGACTGATCTACACATCTCTTTAGATTCACTAGGACTGATCTACACATCTCTGTGTAGATTTACTAGGACTGATCTGCACATCTCTTTAGATTCACTAGGACTGATCTACACATCTCTTTAGATTCACTAGGACTGATCTACACATCTCTTTAGATTCACTAGGACTGATCTACACATCTCTTTAGATTCACTAGGACTGATCTACACATCTCTTTAGATTCACTAGGACTGATCTACACATCTCTGTGTAGAATTACTAGGACTGATCTACACATCTCTGTATAGAATTACTAGGACTGATCTACACATCTCTGTATAGAATTACTAGGACTGATCTACACATCTCTTTAGATTCACTAGGACTGATCTACACATCTCTGTGTAGATTTTCTAGGACTGATCTACACATCTCTTTAGATTCACTAGGACTGATCTACACATCTCTGTGTAGATTTTCTAGGACTGATCTACACATCTCTGTGTAGATTTTCTAGGACTGATCTACACATCTCTTTAGATTCACTAGGACTGATCTACAAATCTCTTTAGATTCACTTACTCGAGCTCAGACGCCAAGAGATTAGATTTTAGCGAGCTATTTTTTTAAATAACAAAGGAAAAAGCGTCCAAAACGCATAATTATTAATGAAACCGCATTTTCACTACTCGGCTGCATCCATCTGCTCTGTCCCACTGCTCAACCACTCACACTATCTGGTTCCCACTGGTTACTGTGCCAGGCGAAAGCAGAAACTAATTGCAGCCCAACCCCTGCCCTCTCAGCCAAGCCCACTGACCTCCAGCCTCTCCTCTCCATCCCTTCAAACTAATGGCTGAGCTGGCGCGCCCCAGCAATCAATCAATTAGCATAATCTGCTCTGCCTGGCAAGTCTGCGCGTGCCCAACAGCCGCAGCTGGGGCTTCCGCTGGTGCTCATTCGGCATTCGCCAGAACCAGAAATATGAAAAACAGTAGAGATAGAGAGAGAGAGAGAGAGAGAGAGAGAGAGAGAGAGAGAGAGAGAGAGAGAGAGAGAGAGAGAGAGAGAGAGACAAGCTGACAATCTGGGCTGCCAGCCAGATTAGAGCGTGTCGGGGATTGCGTGGGCTGTGAGAAAGCGCCAAGGACAGGTGGCTGCCGGGCGTGCCTGCCCGAATCTCTGTGGAACATACAAAACCTGCTCACTTTGAGTTGCGGAGTCCGTGCTGAGATCTGCAGCCTGTTGTCCGGTGCGGTGCGCAGAGATTTTTTAGAAGCCATGGGGCCAGAAGGCCAGTTTTTTAAAGGGATAAAAATCCCATTTCTACTGAAGTAGCTACCCAATAGGAATTTCGGGCCAATAGGAAACTAAGGGAATCAGGTTTTGGTCAAATTTGGATTGCTGACATGCGTGCAAGCTCTGCCGCTTTGTAACTGCGGGAGCATTAAGTCCTTCCTTGCAATGGGTGTGCTCAGTTACAGAGGGCCGTATGTATAAAGCCTAGTCCAGACTAGCTAGTCCGGACTTGGGTGTTCAGTCTATAGTCTATGGTCTAGCTACCTTAGTTATGTCTATAGTAGACCGGTCTAACTTTGTGTTTCTGCATACCAAATCCAAGTCTAGACTAGCTTTTCAAGACCGGACTACCCTAGACAGAGCTTTCTGCATACGGCCTAGAGTGTGCTCAGTTACAGGGTGTGTGCTCAGTTACATGTTGTGTGCTCAGTTACATGTTGTGTGCTCAGTTACCGAGTGTGCGCTCAGAATTACCGAGTGTGCGCTCAGAATTACCGAGTGTGCGCTCAGTTACAGGTTATGGGTGCTCAGTTACAGGTTGGGTGCTCAGTTACAGGTTGGGTGCTCAGTTACAGGTTGGGTGCTCAGTTACAGGTTGGGTGCTCAGTTACAGGTTGGGTGCTCAGTTACAGGTTGGGTGCTCAGTTACAGGTTGGGTGCTCAGTTACAGGTTGGGTGCTCAGTTACAGGTTGGTGCTCAGTTACAGGTTGGGTGCTCAGTTACAGGTTGGGTGCTCAGTTACAGGTTGGGTGCTCAGTTACAGGTTGGGTGCTCAGTTACAGGTTGGGTGCTCAGTTACAGGTTGGGTGCTCATTTGCAAGATGTTGGATCAGTCACAGACTTTAGTCGTCCTTGGTCACAGAGTTTGTGGCCCTTTAAAGGCTGTTTAGAGGCTCAAAGAGTGCTCATAGGGTGCTCAGAGGGTGGTCAGAGGGTGCTCAGTGAGTGCTCAGAGGGTGGTCAGAGGGTGCTCAGTGAGTTCTCAGAGAGTGCTTAGTGAGTGCTTAGAAAGCGATCAAAGATTGCTCTGTTGCCGCTCTGCGTGTAGCCATGTGGGCAATGAGGGATTCACAGTCGCCAGCTCAGAGGTTTCTCAGAGGACCCAAACAGCTTCAGTAGGCAAGCATAGGCAAGGCAAAAAAATTACTCCCGCGCACGTTAGTAACAGAAAACGCGGCACTGTGGAAGTGGCTGCACAGGTAAATACCGAAGTAGCGGCCTTAAAAAACACGGGACAGGGCTTACTCTCACAACCTGTGTCAGATCTCGTTTCACAGAAGCCAGCTGTGCTGGTCTCATAAATTAATAATTCAGACCAATAGCTATTAGAATCAACTGAGGGGCATAAAAGGTCCACCGGAGAGTTGAGCCCTCCAGCTTCCAGCTGAGTCAGTAGCCAAGAGGCATGAATCAGCAAGTCAAGCGCGCCCTTCAGTTCCGACCGGATCGCTTCAAAGGGAATGCAAAACTTAGGGTTACTTTGGTGGTTTTTGGGAGCAAAGCATTTTTTATTTACTATTGATCTGTGCTTTACCTTCTGCCACAAACAGCCACCTCACTGACTGCTACGACAGCCTTGGCATCTCAGCATTCCACGTGAGCCTTGGCATCTCACGTGAGCCTTGGCATCTCACGTGAGCCTTGGCATCTCAGCATTCCACGTGAGCCTTGGCATCTCAGCATTCCCCGTGAGCCTTGGCATCTCAGCATTCCCCGTGAGCCTTGGCATCTCAGCATTCCCCGTGAGCCTTGGCATCTCAGCATTCCCCGTGAGCCTTGGCAAGCGGACCCACTGACCGCTGTGCTATACTCAGAAACCTCAGTTAAGAACTTTGAAAAAATATAGCAAAGTAATTTATACGCTTATAGTTTAGACAATAGATCTTTAAGCCATAGACAGTTTAGGCAGGCCTTAGGCACTCTAGGCCATAGACAGTTTATGCCATAGGCACTTTAGGCTATACGACGTAGACAGTTTAGGCTATACGACGTAGATAGTTTAGGCTATACGACGTAGACAGTTTAGGCTATACGACGTAGACAGTTTAGGCTATACGATAGACAGTTTAGGCTATACGACGTAGACAGTTTAGGCTATACGACGTAGACAGTTTAGGCTATACGACGTAGACAGTTTAGGCCGACGTAGACAGTTTAGGCTATACGACGTAGACAGTTTAGGCTAGACGTAGACAGTTTAGGCTATACGACGTAGACAGTTTAGACTAGACAGTTTAGGCCATAGACACTTTAGGCCATAGACAGTTTACGCAGGCCTTAGGCACTCTAGGCCAGTTTAGACCATCGATAGTTTGAACCGTGGACAGTTTAGGCGTTTTGGTCATAGACAGTATAGACCGTATGAACAGTTTAGGTCATAGACAGTTTATGCCATTGACTGCGTTGGCCATAGATAATTTGGGGCATGAAATATCAGATCTTTAATCGAGCCTCAATAATTACTGCAATAACCACTTTCGGTACCCATGTTAACGAAAGCTGCCGCAATATTTTCAAAAGGTGAAAATAGTACCAATTATGAAACTGTGGCTAATGTTAAAACTCAGCAACTATTAGATTTTTCTGTAGTAAAAAAAAACATTGCCCCTTCTTCCTATCTTTTTTTTAATTTGAGCTTTGCAAAACAATTCTATATTTTGATTAATGGATTCTAAGCTACCAGTTTTATAGCCCTCTGAACAGTGCAAGGCTCACATCGTTAATACCCTGGAATCTAGCACACCACTCAGTACCGACCCCTTCCCCCTTACGCAAAGCAGTGAGCAGTGAGCTCTGCGGCTTTTAGCTTAAACCATGGCGCTAGGTCACTTGGAACCGTGTGACGGTGGGATATAAATTATGACTATAATAGTCATACTACTATTATGACTATTATGACGATAGTAAATTGTATCTCGGAATAAAAGACCTTCTGCGAACTCGTAATCTAGGATTAACCGTATGGCAAGTCTTAGACGTATGCACTGATCCTAACAGTTTTTTTATTTGACTGCCAAACTTTACTAGCGTGCCTCCAATTATTACACTTTCGTTCGCTTGTACTCGTAGCGAAATCTATATTTATCGCGGACAGTTACAGTAGAAGGACGCTGCAATCGACTTTCTTGGAAATGAGCTGCTGGAGGCTGGTAGAGAGAAATCAGATTTTTCTAGTGACGATTTGTATGTGGTAAAACCTCATGCGTTCTGGCTCTGCCAGTTCAACTGGATTTTACCATAGACAACAATCAGATAAGCAAGTACATAAAATCGTTGAAACTGTTTAACAAAGTACATGCATGCACTTTAATTAAAGACTCTGTTTACTCTGAAACTCTGTCGACTATTTTCATCCGAAATTTCACAGTGCAGTTTTCGATTTGGACATCAAAAGTTCATTTGTAGCATCACATTGCACCTTGTTGAATAAGTTAAACTCAAAGTAGGTAGCCTCTTTTGGTTGAAGTATTGTGTAACTGTCTTTTGCTCGAACTGTCGTTGGTAAGACTAAGACAGACAGACACTAAGATAGAAAGAAAGACAGACACAGACAGACACACAAACAAACAGACAGACAGACAGACAGACAGACACTAAGATAGAAAGAAAGACAGACAGACAGACACACAAACAAACAGACAGACAGACAGACAGACAGACAGACAGACAGACAGACAGACAGACAGACAGACAGACAGACAGACAGACAGACAGACAGACAGACAGACAGACAGACAGACAGACAGACAGACAGACAGACAGACAGACAGACAGACAGACAGACAGACAGACAGACAGACAGACAGACAGACAGACAGACAGACAGACAGACAGACAGACAGACAGACAGACAGACAGACAGACAGACAGACAGACAGACAGACAGACAGACAGACAGACAGACAGACAGACAGACAGACAGACAGACAGACAGACAGACAGACAGACAGACAGACAGACAGACAGACAGACAGACAGACAGACAGACAGACAGACAGACAGACAGACAGACAGACAGACAGACAGACAGACAGACAGACAGACAGACAGACAGACAGACAGACAGACAGACAGACAGACAGACAGACAGACAGACAGACAGACAGACAGACAGACAGACAGACAGACATGACAGACAGATAGTACATGTAAAAGACACTGAGACGGACTCCGTTTTATTCCTGCGCAAATTGTATAACTTGATGTTTAATTATTTTACTTGAAAGCATCCTCACGATGAACTACTTAAAGTAGACCTTTCAGTTCTTGCAAAATCTTGAATGACAAAACGTACGCGCGTAAGGCATGAAGATTTGAAATCAGATTTAACTTGGATGTGCCTCCCACTTGCCCCTGGCGTAAGTCTGAGAGTTTTTTACTGGGCAATAAATCATTGATTTTCTCCGTCCCAGGTGCAGGAAGCGGACCATGGTAGAGAACTAAAAATTACAGAGGACTCGAAAATAACGAATTTATTCATCTATATGGATGTAGAGCATACACTGTGCGAACAGAAAACTAGCAGCCGGATGTACACATAAACTTCGTCTTCGCTTAGCCGTTCGTCGCTGCCGTTGATAAGCGAGGCAAGCGGGGAATAACGTATTTATTAAATCCTCACTTGGGCCCGGCCATAGACTACAGAAACGTATTTATTGCTCACTTGGACCCGACCATAGACTACAGAAACGTATTTATTGCTCACTTGGGCTCGGCCATAGACTACAGAAACGTATTTATTCCTCACTTGGGCCCGGCCATAGACTACAAAAACGTATTTATTCCTCACTTGGGCCCGGCCATAGACTACAGAAACGTATATATTGCTCACTTGGGCTCGGCATAGTGCAGCCTGCGGGCCACCAGAGCCGACATCCGTAGAACGACACGCCCTGGAAGCAGCTCTCCACCTTCACCGGTGGCAGGCTGCGCGGTGCGTCTCGAAGCGACTTCTCGTAGCTGACCACCGGGTACTTGGTGTCCTCGCCGAAGCGCTTGTTCAGGTGGAAGCTCAGCGTGCACGGGTCATAGACTTTGCGCCTGACAGTGGAGTGGGCGCACAGCTGCTGCAGCTTGGGCTTGGCCGCAAAGTAGTAAACTCCCTGGGCGATGTTGTCCAGATCCCAGTCCTGCCAGGTGATGTCCGGGTCGATGATCAGCAGGAGCGATGCCCGGTCGGCCAGGTGCTCGTAGATGTAGTCCAGATACAGGCTGCGGAGGGCGGACATGACCAGGCCGCGCTCGACCTCCTCGGTAAAGTTCCGCTTTATGTAGGAGCCGGGCACGTGCCGGCGCCCGCTGCTGTAGCGGATGTCGATGCGGCACGACAGCGGGGAGTTGACCCGGCCGCAGCCCAGCAGCCGCACGTTCGGGTCGGTCAGCGTCATCTTGTGCAGGTAGCTGCGAGTCGAGTCCGTCGAGTCGTTCTCAACCAGCACCAGCCAGGACTCGTTGAACAGAGCTCTGAGGCGCTGGACATTGTGCATGGAGCTCGGCAGGCCGGCCATGCTGGTGCGCACGGTGGCTGCCACCACCACCGACTGGCTGCGGAGCCACGCCCTGCCGGCCGCTGCTCGGTGCGAGCGGCTCCTGTCGGCTTCGGAGAGCCGCATGAGCGGCAGCAGCAGGCCGGGCCTGTCAAAGCGGTACAGCGACTCGCGCATGCGGCGGACCAGACGCCGGTACTGCTCAGGAAAATCGTCCCCTCGAACGAGCTGCTTTGGTTGTAGCAACGGTTCGTGCACCGTCAGACTGGCGGGACTTTTGAAGTGCAGCTGGACGAGGCTGAGAAGCAGGAAGGTGACGCTGGTCCCCAAGGCCATCCCGGCAATGAAGGACTGGCAGGAGTCGGAAAGCCTTGGCAACATCATCTGCTTGCAGTGGAAGCAGAACAGGCATTGTGAAAATCTTCTGATGCATTTGCTAATCATGGCTATGAAATACGCCGTGTATGCCAGCTTCTGTGTAGCTAGCGAATGACGGCATCTGAGTGCCACTTTATAAGCTTAGAGTAACGCACCTGTTAGAGGCATTTCTCCTGGAAATTTGCTAGCGGATTCACCCTACAGCTTCTCTTGGCTAATGACGACAAGCTGGAGTGGTGCGCAGCCCGATTGGCCCAGGGAGGAAGGCGTGAGCAAGGCTCTCATGCGCTGCTCTGCAAATCGCAGGTAGTAAGTTTTCCACTGAGCCGAAGTGTTCTAGAACTCAGCTATCACAGAACTCCGTTTTCCCAATGAAGCTGACTGACTGTTTGCGGCCTGTTTAGGACGAGCTCTGATGCTTTGACAAAGAGAATAATTAATTATTTGTTTCGTTTCATATACGAGTCGATGTCGATGATCTATGCATCACCCAGCCGAGGTGCAAATTGCAATTTATCGAGGCCTGCATCACTCCAATTATTCCTATCAACGAAAACCCTGTGACGTAATCCGGGCTGCATGAATACACCTGTGCAACCACTTGACTCCAGATTCACTTCTGGAGTGAATCGGGCCCCGTCCCCTAGACTCTGTCCGCCTCTGGATGGTGCGGTAGCTGACGTTGCGGCCAAGATCCCATCATCTAGACAGCGGGCTCAGGTTGTTGTTTGAAGGTACACACCAGAGGCATGGCCACTACCAGTCACCTGTGCAGGAGCACACCCGGCAAAAACTCCCACTACCGATACCGAGACGGGACTTCCGGTCTGTAACAGACGAAGGTTCTTGACCCCAACTGTACTAGAAATGGCCGATTGAGGGACTCTATGCGAGGCATGCAGGGACAGTCAGTGCTGGAAACGAGGACTGTTGCATTGGGGGGTCTTCTAGCTGGTGAGCGGTTTTAGTCTACGACTAGCGCACCAAGCCCCCCATGGGGGCATTCAAATTCATAATATTTGACCCAATACTTCCAAATCGATTTTTTCATCGCAGGGTTCTCTGTATTCATTCTATACATATCGCATTTGGCAGTTTCATATTTTTCGATACATATCGGCTTCATTTTTGCCGCTTTACCTTTTTCGATACATATCGGCTTTATTTCTCGGCCAGAAGGTTCTCGAAAGATCCATTACACAGACAGACAGACAGACAGACAGACAGACAGACAGACAGACAGACAGACAGACAGACAGACAGACAGACAGACAGACAGACAGACATACAGACAGACAGACAGACAGACAGACAGACAGACAGACAGACAGACAGACAGACAGACAGACAGACAGACAGACAGACAGACAGACAGACAGACAGACAGACAGACAGACAGACAGACAGACAGACAGACAGACAGACAGACAGACAGACAGACAGACAGACAGACAGACAGACAGACAGACAGACAGACAGACAGACAGACAGACAGACAGACAGACAGACAGACAGACACTAAGACAGACAGACAGACAGACAGACAGACAGACAGACAGACAGACAGACAGACAGACAGACAGACAGACACACACACAGACAGACAGACAGACAGACAAGCAGACAGACAGACAGAGAGACAGACAGACAGACAGACACTAAGACAGACAGACAGACAGACAGACAGACAGACAGACAGACAGACAGACAGACAGACAGACAGACAGACACACACACAGACAGACAGACAGACAGACAGACAGACAGACAGACAGACAGACAGACAGACAGACAGACAGACAGACAGACAGACAGACAGACAGACAGACAGACAGACAGACAGACAGACAGACAGACAGACAGACAGACAGACAGACAGACAGACAGACAGACAGACAGACAGACAGACAGACAGACAGACAGACAGACAGACAGACAGACAGACAGACAGACAGACAGACAGACAGACAGACAGACAGACAGACAGATTAGTATATAGATTCCCCTTCTAAGCCCCAAGGATTCCAAGGGTGGATAATAGATAACACCATCTTAATGTTTTCCTCCTAGATGAGTTCGATGCAACAGGGGATGGGGAAGTGGCAGCAGGGGATGGGGAAGTGGCAGCAGGGGATGGGGAAGTGCAGGTCCCAGGGCTCTCTCGTGGTGCACATTGTCCGGGAACTTTTTTAGAAGTATTTCTACTGCTATGATTATTTTGGTTAAGCTCGGCTCATACTCGGTGATCTTCCACTCTGATCCTCAGCTTCTATTTCATGCCCTGCGACAGGCGCACTCACTACTCACAATTTCTGCCACGACTCAAAGTAAATACGTCGACAGACAGAAGCCAACGAGCTGCACAGCCAATGCCCTGAACAACTTGGCCCTAAACGCTCAGTTAATTATTAAAACGGAATTAGGAAGTTAAGATTGACAAATTAGGAGATGCTGATCGCAATGGCGGGAGACCGGGCTGACTTTGAGATCACGCGTCACTGGATCACGTGACGCATATGCGTGATATTGAAGCCCGTGACCTGTCCTGGACCTCCGTTTTCAAGCAACCCTGATGACGTCACCCGCCAGCCGTGCTGCGATTGGACGAGAAATTGGGGTGGGGCGCAGCGGAGAAAAATGATTTATGATTGCGGATTACGTAACAGGCAATAAAAAGCTTGGGAACCGAGAATAGAAAGGAGGTGGGGTTGGTGCGCGGAGGAGTGGGGTGGGTGATAAGCATGAATCATCACGGGAACGAAGGAATCAAAGGGGAAAAAGGGAGGGTGCCCAAAAATTTTTGGGGGCCTAGGACGTGCTGCATCACCTGTGTTTTAATCTGCATTCCAAGCTCAAGGACCACTAGAAGTTACTGTCGTATAGAGTATTCATCGGTAAGTTCTTGTGGCCCTTTGTCCAAGGGAATTGTTCACTTCCTTTGCTAATTCCCTCCAGATACTGAATCTAGAAACCTGGCCTGGCCTGGGAAAACTATACTGGGTGGGAAGGCAGCTGTTGGAGAGTACACTCAGTACAGGACAGATGTGGCGGAGGAGGCTGGACGGAAGCAGCCCCCTCACGGCGCGTCTCCTCACACTGGGAGTCTGCAAAGAGCCTGGGAGAGACAACAGTTGAACCGTTTTTAGTTGGGAAAATTTTTGCGGGACAAAAATGTCTCTAAATTCTCCCCTTCACGACTGCAAGGTAAAGCAAAGAGCCAGCCGTGAGACGCCCCAGTGATGAAGCTAAGAGAGGCTGTTAGTTTGAGAGAGGCTTGCTTTACACGCTAACTGCGGAATCTTTTATTTCAGCAGTTTTCCCTGCACCTGCGGATGTCTATTTTTGACAGTGTCAGTTATTTAGCTAGTGAGAAAGGGCTGCTGCACGAAGCAGAATATACATGTATGAACAAGAATATTCTTCTATAAACGGCATACGAGGTGTGCCAGAAAAGATCCTGGGCTGAACTCGTAATAAATTAGCAGCAAAAAACTGGAACTTTTCTGACCTCGTATTTCGCACAGTTAATTGGCTTAAAAATAAAGTAAATTACAGACTGATAAGATAAGGTTGCGATAAATTTTACAAATTAACAAATGAACCCAGTTGTAACTAGCAATAAAAAGTTATCAGAAGTTTTATCACGCCAAGAAAGCCGATTGAAGGGGCTGCTACACGGAGAGATTGAAAATAACAGATCACGTGATACGTTCTGGTGCAGGAAAAATGTACATTCTCAGCGGGCCAACTGATGTACATTGCAGCTAGTGAAGTGGAGGGATGCAGAATCCCGCGATTGAATCAATTAGTCGATTGAACATTAAATAATATAAAAATGAGACACTAAACACTCTTTAACCGGTCCATTAAAAAGTTGATAGATAAAGTTAAAGGCAAGTGAGCATCCTAGATTTTATAAATTTTGTTTATCAATGAATCAATCTATTGATCAAATAATCAATCAATCAAGCAGTTCAATCAGTAAATCAATCAACCAATCAATCGACGAATAAATAAATAAATAAATCAATAAATCAATCAATCACTCAATCAATTAATTAGTAAATCAATCAATCAATCAAGCAGTTCAATCAGTCAGTCAATCAATCAATCAACCAATCAATTAATCAATCAAATAATTAGTCAATCAGCTAATCTATGAATCAACCAATCCAGCCTGTCAATCAAACACGACTATCCTTCAAGAAGACACCGGCCTGATCGAGCACAGCCTTTGGTGACACCTGATCCGGCAGGACGTCAAAAGCGAACGGCGTCCAGTTCAAATTGTTGAAGAGGTGCAGCGACAGCAGGAACAGCGCAATCATCAGCGTCCCGGATACCATGTAGTACTGGTGCGTCTCCAGCGGGAACGACTCCAGGTAGCTCAGCGCTGGGAGCACAGTCACGCTGAACTCCATCAGCACTCGACGCTGACTCTTGGTGTCAACTAGGCTGCGCAGCTCCAAACTCCAGCCGCCGTTGCCGACCTCGTGCGAGCCGTTCAATGCCAGGTGACAGACGGCGATACGCCGGCACGGCACGCTGGTCTCGTCCTGGTGGTACCAAGCCAGGCTCCACTCCTCCTGGGCCATGCCCAGCGCGTCCAGCGTGTCGGCGACCGGCGCCAGCCAGCTGCTGGCGTTCACCTCAAACGGGTCGCCCTCGCGCAGCGAGAACACCCGGAGAGTCTCCACGCGAACAACGAACAGGCACAGGGCCAACCGGGACCCGAGGAACCGGTCGCCGAGCTGCACCCTAGTGTCGTTCGGGCCGGTGGCCAGGCTCAGGTCGAGCAGCCGGGCCAGCGAGCGAGTCTCCGCGTAGGCCGCGTAAAGCCCGCCGTCGCGCTCGTTGACGTTTTCCACCGTCAGGCGGCCGTCGTCGTCCATCAGGCTCACGCGGCCGGTCGGGCCCTCGTCTGTCAGCGCCCGGTCGTGCAGGCGCCACTCCAGGGCCAGCGGCAGGCGGACCTTCTTCACGTGGCTGGTGCCGCGACAGTCCAGGCTGAGCGAGTCGCCGAACGACAACGTGAAGGAGGTGACTCCAGGCTGCAGCCAGCGGAGGAAGTTCACCCACTCGGTGATGGACTCATCGGCGAGGTTGCGCTGCGGCCGACTCGTTGGCAGGCGACTTGCGATCAGCGTCAGGAGTAACATCACCGACAACAGCATCCTGGGTGCGCGTTTGACTGTTGTTTGATCAGCTTCTACTTTTATATTTGTCTGCAGATCTGCGCCTTTTCCTGTAGTTTACCTCCTGTCGTCACTCTGTAGTTCACTTCTGTAGATCTGTAGTTCACCTCCTCTCGTCACTCTGTAGTTCACCTCTTGTCACTCTAGTTCACATATTGTCACTCTGCAGTTCACCTCTTGTCACTCTAGTTCACTTCTTGTCACTCTGGTAGTTCACCTTCTGTTGTCACTCTGTAGTTCACCTCTTGTCACTCTGCAGTTCACCTCTTGTCACTCTAGTTCACCTCTTGTCACTCTGGTAGTTCACCTTCTGTTGTCACTCTGTAGTTCGCCTCCTCTCGTCACTCTGTAGTTCACCTCTTGTCACTCTGTTGTTCACCTGTCGTCACTCTGTAGTTCACCTCCTGTCGTCACTCTGTAGTTCACCTCCTGTCGTCACTCTGTCGTTCACCTCTCGTCGTCAGCCTCTGTCCTGTAGATCAGTTTCTTTCTGTCTCGTCAGATCTTTCTTTCTGTGTAGATCAGTTTCTTTCTGTCTGTCTTTCTGTCTGTAGATCAGTTTCTTTCTGTCTGTAGATCAGTTTCTTTCTGTCTGCAGATCAGTTTCTTTCTGTCTGTAGATCAGTTTCTTTCTGTCTGTAGATCAGTTTCTTTCTGTCTGTAGATCAGTTTCTTTCTGTCTGCAGATCAGTTTCTTTTCTTTAGATATATCTGATAATTCGCGTCTGCAGATGATATCCCAAGTTTCTGGCTTTCATTTTACACACTTAATAAGAGAAAAAACTTATAAAGTGCTTTCTGTAGCCCCAGCAGGTGGTAATAAATCATATTTTTTACCATAAACTGTCGTTTCGTCTTGTTGCAGTAGCTTCATAAAAGCACGTTTTTCAACTTTGACTCTTGAAATGAATAAAGCTTTGGTTTCTGCTAAAAGATGCCATTGAAGAATTGAATCGGTTTAAGTGCATACAATTTATTCAGGTGACAAGGAAAAACTCTAATTTTTTACCTAAAAATGATCTAAAAAATAAGGATTCGTTATGCTGAGCCGTAAAATGACTTATCAGTTGGGGTATATATACTCTAAAATACTCTGATTAGTAGTAAATTGTTAATTAATCTCGGATTTTATCACGGTTAGGTAGTTAAGTCGATCAGTGTGAAGCACAACTTGACTATTCAAGGGTGCTTTGCCTTCTAGTTTACAATATTGCCAAAGAGTTCAAGTAAAATTAGCGCATTGGACATGGACGTAGCCATAGCCATAGCCATAGCCATAGCCATAGCTATAGCCATAGCCATAGCCATAGCCATAGCCATAGCTATAGCCATAGCCATAGCCATAGCTATAGCCAGAGCCATAGCCATAGCTATAGCCATAGCCATAGTCATAACCATAGCCATAGCCATAGCCATAGCCATAGCTATAGCCAGAGCCATAGCCATAGCCATAGCTATAGCCAGAGCCATAGCCATAGCTATAGCCATAGCCATAGTCATAACCATAGCCATAGCCATAGCCATAGCCATAGCTATAGCCAGAGCCATAGTCATAGCCATAGCCATAACCATAGCAGTAGCCATTTACATTTCTATAATCCCGTAGAGTTGAAGTTAAAAAAGTTGAAATTGCAGTCAGAGTTGAAAAATGCGAGTTTTTTTTAACCAATACGGACTTTTCAGGATACATAGCTTTGTTACTCAAAAAACTGGTATGTTTTCCGCTTTGCAAGACTGCATTTTTAGCATTGCTTTAGGAGCAGCAACCAGTTGTATTGAACTCGTATGTCGCTTTGCTGACTAACGGCTGAAAGGCGAGCGCGCGTAGCTGCATGATGGACAGTCTGCCATTGTTTAGCAATTTGACGATCATTATTCGCATTTTTTATGCAGAACAATACGTTACTACAAACAATGCATTGTTTTTAGGATCTTCAAACAGAAAAACAATGCAAAGAATCAGCGGTCGCAGCACGTGACAACGATTTGTCTATGGCTCGCGCCTACCGGCGCTCGCCAGACAATCGTTGTCACGCACTGGGACCGCTGATTATTTATCCATTGCTTGAACTGTATTCATTTTTCATCTCTTATTAATCGGAGCAAAATGTATAATTCTTGAACGCTTACGAGTGCGTCAATGGGCCTTTTTCCGCTTGGGTCTGGCCATGGACTACAGAAATGTATTCTTTTGGAGTTTTATTGCGCCAAGCATAAAAGCCGACAGACAGACAGACAGACAGACAGACAGACAGACAGACAGGCAGGCAGACAGACAGACAGACAGACAGACAGACAGACAGACAGACAGGCAGGCAGACAGACGGACATGCAGACGGGGCATTCTGAAAAGCGCATTTTTCTTTGCACTTCAGCAGTTTTCGCTCATAGCCGCTGCCAGATTCAGTCGCAGATACTGTATCCACTCAATATACTACTGAAATCAGTGGCAGATGCTAGAAGGATGATAAAACTAAACTATACGGAACTAATTTGAAGCTGATTGGAAGCTCAGAGGAAGCTATGATGCTGCTAAGAATATGCTAATGGGAAGCTTAGAGGAGGCTAATGGGCAATGCCTTGAGGAGGCTAATATTCGAATATAATATGCTGAAAGAGATCAAGAATTTTTCACAGTTCTCGTGAGCGGGCCACTTACCCAACGCCAAGCCGTTCGAAAATCTTCCAAGCTCGCGCCCTGTGTTTAAATTCATCTCTCCTACCTCCCCGAATCGCAGCCGAAATCGGATTAGTTGATAAGGGAACACCCTTAATTTCCCAGAAGATAATTACATTTTTTATCTCTGATTAAAATTTTTTCCTGGTTTTAAAATCTCATCTCGAAAAAGGCGCGCTCTGAATGAGTCTGGGAATGCCTAGAAAAACAGGTTGCCCCAGTTGCCTGGGGAAAAGATCCCAACCCCAAATCCCTGGCTCTGCTCCCCACAACCCCAATCAGTCGGAAATTTGTCCGGCCTCTCTTGGATATAAATTCGCCTCTGCAGCAGCGGCTGATGATCAGTCTCCGAGCACTCTCGGAGTGTCTGTAGGTAACAGAACGCGAAATTGGAAACTGACAAGTGAGTTGCTTCTATTTTTTGAGCCTCAATAAACCCCTCACCCATAAACCCTTGCCCATTAACCCTGCCCCATAAAGCCTGCCCCATAAACCATTGCCCACAAACCCTGCCCCATAAACCCTCCCCCATAAAACCCTCCCCCATAAACCCTCCCCCATAAACCCTCCCCCATAAAACCCTCCCCATAAACCCTCCCCCATAAACCCTCCCCCTCCCCCATAAACCCTCCCCCATAAACCCATCCCCCATAAACCCTCCCCCATAAACTCATCCCCCATAAACCCTGCCCCATAAACCCCTGCCCTTTCCGAGCACCCAAGCACCGTCTCAAAGCCCAATCCATATTGGAATCCCCATCGATATTGGAATCCCATCGATATTGGAATCCCATCGATATTGGAATCCCTATCGATATTGGAATCCCCATCGATATTGGAATCCCCATCGATATTGGAATCCCCATCGATATTAGAATCCCCATCGATATTGGAATCCCCATCGATATTAGAATCCCCATCGATATTAGAATCCCCATCGATATTGGAATCCCCATCGATATTAGAATCCCCATCGGTATTGGAATCCCATCGATATTGGAATCCCCATCGATATTAGAATCCCCATCGATATTGGAATCCCCATCGATATTGGAATCCCATCGATATTGGAATCCCCATCGATATTGGAATCCCCATCGATATTGGAATCCCATCGATATTGGAATCCCCATCGATATTAGAATCCCCATCGATATTGGAATCCCCATCGATATTGGAATCCCATCGATATTGGACATCCCCAACGAGACCGACGCCAACAGCTCCGTCGCAACTACGTCGACTACATGTCGGCGATCATCGCCCTGATCGATGGCTGCTCAGAACGGCGCCAGCATCCCTCGATATTGGAATCATCGATATTACCATCCCATCGATATTTGGAATCCCCATCGATGCTTGGACTCCCCTGATCGTATCAGGAATCCCATACGACATATTTCGGAATCCCCATCGATATTAGGAATCCCCATCGATATTCGGTTTAATCCATCCCATCGATATTTTGGATGCCCGCGATATGGCAGAAACCGCTGGTACCTGCCGATGCCTGCTGTCTCGGCTGGGGAGTCGCCCATGTTGGAATCCTCATCATCACCCTATTGGAATCCCCATCGCCTTGGAAGCCGATGCCAACGAGACCGACGCAACAGGAATTCCGTCCACATTTGCCCGCTACAGACCCGATCATCGCCCTGAGCAAGTCCAGACGCAGGCTGCTCAGAACGGCGCCACATCAACTGCTCTGCAGCTTCGGCTTCATGTCTGTCGTATTCAATTCGATTATTCTCTTCACCATCCTGTTCACGCCCAGCCTCCGTTCTAAGAAGTACTTTGTGCTCTTTGTAAACCTGGCCACGGCCGACCTGCTCACCGGACTGTCCTACCTGATCGTGACCGCTCAGAGAATCTACAGGCACTACAACGACATGCCAGCTTTCGCCACCGCGCTCGACTGTCTCAAGGACGTCTTCTCCATGTCCTTCCCGATTATCAGCTCGGTTTATTTCACCCTGCTCATCTCCATCGATCGCTGCTTTGCCGTGATGCTGCCGCTGCATTACTGCCGCAGAAACCGCTGGTACCTGCCGACTGCCTGCTGTCTCGGCTGGGGAGTCGCCCTGTTGGACGCCAGCTTCCTCATCATCACCCTGCCAAGGTGTGTCAAGAAATCCCCCATTTTATTGCCTTGGAAGCCGCTGCCAACCTCAGTTGCCAGAAAAACACGAATAAACTTTTTCACCAGGAATTCACGGCTCCACATTTGCCCCGCTTACAGACCCGACGCTCTGGTGCCGCTGTGCACCAACCAGGGCACGCAGGGTAAGGACTACAACAACTGGTCTACCACCTCAACCCTGGTCCTGACCGTGGCCTCCATGGTGCTCAGCATGCTGTCCTTGGCCGTGATGTTCATCCGACTAAAATCGTTCTCTGGCACCGCGGCTGCCAGCGACGCGGCGTCCGACTCCACCAATAGGCGAGTACATTCTGGAGGGGGGGGGGCGCTCCTTTGAGCAGAAGCTCAGGATATTTTTAGAGGCCATGGCCTGTGTTCATCCTGGTGAACTTTAAGCGACATTATTACACAACCGGCGAGAGGCATTACTGCCCATTCCCTGAGCAGGCACACAAGCGCGCGGGTACGTACGCAATCATAGGCACAGACAGGCACACACTCACACAGGAGTGTAAAACGGCCCTAACTTTATTTATCGTTAGGCATGTACACTTTCTGTGCTTTAGGGGTTGGTCCTGAGGGGTGTGGAGTCAGACACGCTCACCACACTGTACTGCTCTGCCCCTACTCTCAGCCCATAAAAGCTGCAAATATATACCTGTCACCCGCACTGACCGCAGAGAGCTTCGCGAGGCCTCCTACACGATCTTCTTCACCGTGGCCGTCATGTTCGCCACCCAGGTGTCGTCCCGTATCGGCTTCGTTTTCCTGGTGCCCGTGCCGCCGGCGCAGCGCTCCCGGATCGGGCCCTACATCCGGGTGCTGCAGCTGGTCAACTGCACGGCCAATCTGTTCATCTACTATTGGCGCTCCGCCGACTTCCGGCGCTCCTGCAACCGCCTGCTGTTCGGGGGCGAGCCTGCGGCCGAGCCTGCGGTCAGGGCGCCACCGTGGCGCCGGACCCTGGAGTTAACAAGAGAGGCGGCTAGAGGCAGGCTTTGGGCTTTGGGGTTGTCTCAGAGAATGTTTTGGCCACCTTGATGAATGTTACCTAGCAAAAACTGGAGAGACACTGGAGTTGCAGCCCAGTGGTCAGAGCGTCGAACTCACGACTGAAAGGTCGGAGGTTCGATTACCGATCCCACTGGAACAATTTGTGTCCTTGAGCAAGACATTTAACTCTGCATTGCTTCAGTTCACCCAGCTGTAAAATGGGTGCCAGCATTAGCTGGAGCAATTGAGGGTGTGCGTGGCGACCCCCAGTCCGTGGACTGAACAGCCGTACGCAGCCTTCAGATGCGCTGCCCAATAGCTGCGGCTGAGCTGCCGGTTGCACATCTGCCCAATTGGGGCAGGTGTAATCGATTATTATATTATTATGTGATGAAACAATAGAACCTCATGCTCAGTAATGTTACCCTGGTCACTGAGGGGTTTCAAAATTTCAAAATGCAAAATTTCAGAAACTTCACAACCGAGACTATTCTTGTTATTTTTGTTATTGCCGATGCACTCCGTTTGTGACTTCCGAGTTCGTTAATTTTTTCTGGTAAATTATTCTGAAATCAGGTAAAAATACTAATCTGGGGCACCTGGCGTCTGCCCTGAGTTGCTTCAACATCACGCACTGCCGGCGTCGAGTGCCTGAAGACTCTTGACGTACGACAGACCTTAGAGTGAGGAACGAACCCCAACAACGCTCGTACTTTTTCAAGAAAGCGCACTGAATTGCTTTTCATTTTAATGAGTAGCCATGAGTAGACAGTAGTACTTCACGGTTTTTAACGGAAAAATGATTTTTGTTGTCATTGTTGTTGGCTTTTCTTTTCATCAAATGCTTCGTTATAGATGTTAGATAGCAGAAATCTGAATTATTGTTAGTAGAATGTGAGTAGTCACTTGTGGAGCAAACTGTATTATTTACACAAAATATTTACAAAGCACACCAATTGAAATATAACATTATATTTGTTATCCAACAAGTTCCTAATATATTAATGGACAATATTAATGCTAAACAATACTCTACTCTTGTTTGAAAGTGTGTATTTAATCAGAAATTTATATTCAAGCAATGATGAACACGAGACGATCGCTCTGAGGAAGGACTGTCAACTGAATATTTACAATATGCCTGCTGCGGACAAGAGAGCACATGGAAAACTTGTGGTGATATTCATGTCGATCGTAGTATGGAATACACTGCTCTGTGTTGAATTGGAGCCAAAATTGTTGCTTAAATGGAGAAATGACGCTAGATCGAACAGGGGGTGCTGCAGGGAGGAGGGTGCTGCAGGGAGGAGGGTGCTGCAGGGAGGAGGGTGCTGCAGGGAGGAGGGTGCTGCAGGGAGGAGGGTGCTGCAGGGAGGAGGGTGCTGCAGGGAGGAGGGTGCTGCAGGGAGGAGGGTGCTGCAGGGAGGAGGGTGCTGCAGGGAGGAGGGTGCTGCAGGGAGGAGGGTGCTGCAGGGAGGAGGGTGCTGCAGGGAGGAGGGTGCTGCAGGGAGTAGGGTGCTGGAAGTGAAGGGTGCTGCAGCGAGGAGGGTGCTGGAAGTGAAGGGTGCTGCAGGGAGGGTGATTGCTTCAAGGAGGAGGCTGGGTGCCGTAAAAGCGATCCTCAAGCAGAACTGCAGCAATTTTGGCTCGAATTCACATTGGAAGAATTCAGAATATTAAATTTGCTGCATTTGCCACTGTCGCAGCAGGCAGCACAGCGCTGCCGCAGACAACGCAACGGCGGTCAGGGGGCTGAAGCTGCCTGCGCAAGCAGACGGCGCCGCCACGTTGATGACGGATGCCCCAGGAACGGGCCGCACCGGGTGCCGCTGGAACCTCGCCGAGCCACCGGGATGGAAGCCGACGGCCGTCTCCGCTGCCGGCCGGTGCTGGCTGGCCTCCTCGGCCACCGGGGGCATCCGAGTGCCGTACAGCACCAGATGCCAGGCATGCAGCCGCGCTTCAGTGGGCGGGAGAATGAGGGCGTAGGGGTCACAAAAACATCTGGATTGTGTCCTGTATCACCTAATTGGTAGATTGAGCAGCTGGACTCACCTGAGCAGGAACCGCAGCGAATTATCAGAGTCCAGGGACCGTTGGCCGGCTCGCCCCAGTTGTGCACCGTCATGAAGGGCCACTCGCTGAAGCCGGCGTCAGACTTGGAGGGAGAAGTGGGGAGTCTGTCTCTATCTGTCTGTCTGTCTGTCTGTCTGTCTGTCTGTCTGTCTGTCTGTCTGTCTGTCTGTCTGTCTGTCTGTCTGTCTGCCTGTCTGTCTGTCTGTCTGTCTGTCTGTCTGTCTGTCTGTCTGTCTGTCTGTCTGTCTGTCTGTCTGTCTGTCTGTCTGTCTGTCTGTCTGTCTGTCTGTCTGTCTGTCTGTCTGTCTGTCTGTCTGTCTGTCTGTCTGTCTGTCTGTCTGTCTGTCTGTCTGTCTGTCTGTCTGTCTGTCTGTCTGTCTGTCTGTCTGTCTGTCTGTCTGTCTGTCTGTCTGTCTGTCTGTCTGTCTGTCTGTCTGTCTGTCTGTCTGTCTGTCTGTCTGTCTGTCTGTCTGTCTGTCTGTCTCTCCCTCTCCTCACCTGCTGATCTCTGGGCCGCCGGGTTAGCAGCTGGCTGACGGTGCCAGCCGGTGACTGCAGCCAAATCTGCAGCTCCCCCCGGCGGGTGGCGCTGAGGCTGACCACAGCCTGCACGTGCTCGAGGTGACGCAGGTTAACGCAGTCGGCCACCAAGCGGACCTCCGCCTTGGCGTTCTCCTCCACCGCGGCCAGGTCACGCACGGCGTCTTCGCCAACTCGGCACCGCTGCTGCGGCCCGACCAGCGCCCAGCGCCGCGCCAGCGCCACCATCCGCGCCGCATCGAACAAACCGAAGCCGAATCGGTGCGAGGCGTTGCGCCCGGCGCCGTTCTGGCGCCAATCGACAGATTTAAGAAAGGGCGACGGATTGGCTGCGCGAACCGTCAGGTGCTGAACGTCGCGCCAGCCGAGGCGCGGATTCACCGACAGCGCCAGGGCGATGATGCCCGCGGCGATGGGGGCGCTGGCGCTGGTGCCCGTGTGCGCGTCCGTGCAGCTGCCGTGCAGGTCTGTTGTGGCCACGGACCTTTCCCTGTGAGGGTTCCCGCTGGTGGCGGATGGTTGGAAATCATTAGTAGTAGTAGTAGTAGTAGTAGTAGTAGTAGTAGTAGTAGTAGTAGTAGTAGTAGTAGTAGTAGTAGTAGTAGTAGTAGTAGTAGTAGTAGTAGTAGTAGTAGTAGTAGTAGTAGTAGTAGTAGTAGTAGTAGTAGTAGTAGTAGTAGTAGTAGTAGTAGTAGTAGTAGTAGTAGTAGTAGTAGTAGTAGTAGTAGTAGTAGTAGTAGTAGTAGAAGCAGTAGTAGTGCGAGCTACACACTAACAACTATCACACTCTTAGACCAACTCTCTTCGCAAAAGAGCAGCAGCAATGCAGAAATGCTTCGCCTATAAATTCTTCGCTAGGTTCGCTTGGTTCATTGGAACTCACTACTGCAATGCCTTACTGAAATTCGAAACCTGAATTGCGATACGGTCTAGAGGAAAACGTAAAGTTAAGTCAGGCAAAGGAAGTGAGTGGCTGGTGACTGGCTGTGGGTGCAGCGGCTTTCGCATGGCGGGGGTCTCCCCAACTCCAACCAATCTTGGACTTTTGCGTTATTCTTTTGATATTCACTGCAGCCACACTCTGCTTCTGGTGCCGACCGGTTTGCTAATGCAAACAGCTGTCTTCTGGATTGCGCTTCATGGCAAACCCTGCTTTTCCCTGGTCACTGCTTTCTACTTGGCCCTGCCAGCGCAGCGCTGAATGATTGACGTCTGTGCGTTGGGTAGAGACACAATTTATGGCCAGAGCATTGCACAGAAAGGCTGGGCGCGTCATGGCCTGGGTCAAGTTGGCAGAAATAAGCTGGGAAATTTAGTGTTTTTAGTGTAATTTAGTGTAATTTAGGTATTGGGTGAGGTATTGGGTGAGGTATTGGATGAAGTATTCGGTGAGGTATTGGGTAAGGTATTGGGTAAGGTATTGGGTAAGGTATTGGGGTGATGCATTGGGTGAGGTATTGGGTGGAGGTATTAGGTGGGTATTGGGGTGAGGTATTGTGGGGTATTGGGTGATGTATTGGGTGAGGTATTGGGGGGTATTGGCTGAGGTATTGGGTGAGGTATTGGGGGGGGTATTGGCTGAGGTATTGGGTGAGGAAATGGGGTGTTGGTGAGGTGACAAGCTGGTACAGCTCACCTGGAGTAGGTGACGGCCAGAATGCACGGGCAGGTCTCGCTGTACCAGGGCGACACGCCGAACTCGGAAACGGAGCCCACGGTCAGGGTGAAGATGCTGTTGGCGTAGCCGTCAGTGTTACAGTTGTCGCCAGCGCTGCCTCCGTTGCCGCTCGCCCACACAAAAATCGAGCCCCGGCCCTGGCGCCCCCGCTCGGCGCCATCTCTGAGCGCTTTGAGCACCAGATAGCCAGGACCCTCGACTGTCCGGCCATCGTCAGAGGGTCCCCAGCTGGCCGAGTACACGTCCACGTGCTGCGGCCGGTAGGCCAGCGCTGTCGCCTCCACAGCGTCCGTCACTTGTCCGTCCAGCATCCGAATGGCTGCAGGGGAGATGAAGTAAATGTATAGTATATTAAATAGTATTGATGAAATAAACTGTTTCGAACGACCAATTCAAACAAAAATAAAAACTTTGCTCGAATTTAAAATAATGCAGACTGATTTTGCTTAAGCAAAAATTCAACTTTAAAAGAACCTATAGAATTTTGTTTTTTTCTTCGATTTCTAATTAAAATTTGGTCAGGGAGTTTAACAAAAAAGTGCAAATATTCAAACCTCCAATTTGAGCTCCGAATGCGACTCCGGGAATGCACATTGAATTGTTGCTGCTGGCCGCGATGAGACCGGCGCACCGGGTACCGTGTCTGAATTTGGGTATTAGGCTTGTTCACAGACAAACTCGCTCGCAGACAAACTCGTTCACGGACAAACTGTCTTGTTCACTGACACAGTGACATTCACAGACAAACTCGTTCACGGACAAACTGTCTTGTTCACTGACACAGTGACATTCACAGACAAACTCGTTCACGGACAAACTTTTGTCTCGTTCACAGACAAACTTTTGTCTCGTTCACAGACAAGCTGTCTGATTCCCAGACACAGACTCGTTCACAGACACAGCTACGTTGGAGCACTAACCTATTGCGATTGCCACCTGTTTCACGAAATGAGGGATCAAAATCCCTGCCGTTCACATCGTATGAGGCTTGGGGATCCTGGAAAGATTTTTGGGAGCAACTTGAAATTGGGATTTTTGTTGATGAACACGAGTTGGTGTCTATTAGGTGCTTTTACGTTTCAAATTTGTTCTTGTACCAACAAGTTTGTGTTTTGGAATCTAAAAAACTTTTTAGATGTATTATAGATAATTCGGGTGTCTAACAGATGATTCAGGTGTCTAACAGATGATTCAGTTGTCTGACAGATGATTCAGTTGTCTGACAGATGATTCAGGTGTCTAACAGAGGATGCAGGTGTCTGACAGGTGATTCAGTTCTCTAACAGAGGATTCAGGTGTCTAACAGAGGATGCAGGTGTCTAACAGAGGATTCAGGTGTCTAACAGATGATTCAAATGTCTAACAGATGATTCAGATGTCTAACAGATGCTTTAGATGTCTAACATATGATTCTGATGTCTAACAGATGATTCAGGTGTCCATTATCTAGTGGTAGAGTCTAGCAGGCTTCTGTGTTGACTCAGGAGTGCTAATCAAGAAGAAGAAGTCCCGGGGCAGTATAAAAAAGCTGATTGACGGCTCACGTAGTTTTTCACGAGGTCGGGGTGCGTGAGGTCGATACCGTCGTCCAGCACCGCGGTCACGACTCCTCTGCCCGTGACTCCCTGACCCCACACTGCCAGAATGTTCATGCTGGGCTTTCTGTCCACTTCGTGAAGGTCGTTCTGAAGTTTTTTGTTATAGAAAAACAGTTGCTAAGCGCTTAAAAGCGTTTAAGGCATGATGAGCAGTCGGCACTCACAATGTACCACATTTTCGGCCAGAGGGGATCGTTGTACGCCGCCCGCTTCACTCTGCGCCTCGGGGTCTGCCGTTCGGCCCAGATTACCTGGAAAGATGATAGAAGTAACCCTGTTGCTTTTTGAAGCGAATATTGAACACCTGAGAAATTAAAAAAAATAGAACCAGAAGCTTCCAACATGGAAAGGTAGAACCAGAAGCTTCCAACATGGAAAGGTAGAATCAGAAGCTTCCAACATGGAAAGGTAGAATCAGAAGCTTCCAATATGGAAAGGTAGAATCAGAAGCTTCCAATATGGAAAGGTAGAACCGGAAGCTTCCAATATGGAAAGGTATAATCAGAAGCTTCCAATATGGAAAGGTAGAACCAGAAGCTTCCAATATGGAAAGGTAGAAGCAGAAGCTTCTAATATGGAAAGGTAGAACCAGAAGCTTCCAATATGGAAAGGTAGAATCAGAAGCTTCCAATATGGAAAGGTAGAATCAGAAGCTTCCAATATGGAAAGGTAGAACCAGAAGCTTCCAACATGGAAAGGTAGAACCAGAAGCTTCCAATATGGAAAGGTAGAAGCAGAAGCTTCCAACATGGAAAGGTAGAACCAGAAGCTTTCAATATGGAAAGGTAGAAGCAGAAGCTTCCAACATGGAAAGGTAGAACCAGAAGCTTTCAATATGGAAAGGTAGAAGCAGAAGCTTCCAACATGGAAAGGTAGAACCAGAAGCTTTCAATATGGAAAGGTAGAACCAGAAGCTTCCAAAAATGTAAAATGGAAGCAGAAGTTTCCTTAAAATTGAACAATAAACTTCTAAAGCGAAATCAGAAGCAGTCAAAGCAAGGGTGAGCTGAGTCCATAGAAACTGTCGAGAGCAAACAAATCAATCAGCTTCAAAACTCAAATATACTTCCGAGACAGCTCCGAGTGTCTGCCTCTCTGCATCGATCAGCTTGAAAGCTGCCCATCAATCAGTTGAAAGAAACACGAAATGCTCAGGCAGTATCGAGCAGCTCACCCTCGAGTCGCTGGTCAGCCTGACGGACTCCCGCTGTTCTGTCGATCTCCGACTTATCGCTCGACCACGCCGATGTCCCAGGTGATAGACCCCCGGCATTATCTGCAATCGGGTAGGCCATTGCGAATCTGCATCATATATTATTGTAAGCTTTGTAAGCCTGTGACTGCTTCAGTGGAAACATGCCAGTCAATCTGGTAGGCGGCTGGAACAGTTTGAAAACTGTGTAGTTCTATCGATTTTTTCTATCGTTTTAAGAGACGACAAAAAAATGATGTCCTAGACGCATAAGAGGGTGTTATAGATACAAAAAATTGGGTGTTTAAGGTGCCGAACTGTGTGTTCTAGACACTAAAATGGGTGTTCTAAGATTAAGAAGGCGAGAGTCTGAGAAAAGACGAGAGTTTGAGACGGCAAGAGTCTGAGAAGGCGAGAGTCAAAGAAGGCGAGAGTCTGAGACGACAAGAGTCTGAGAAGGCGAGAGTCTGAGACGACAAGAGTCTGAGAAGGCGAGAGTCAAAGAAGGCGAGAGTTTGAGAAGGCGAAAGTTTGAGAAGGCGAGAGTTTGAGAAGGCGAGAGTCTGAGAAGGCGAGAGTCTGAAAAGGCGAGAGTTTGAGAAGGCGAGAGTCTGAGAAGGCGAGAGTTTGAGAAGGTGAGAGTCTGAGAAGGCGAGAGTTTGAGAAGGCGAGAGTCTGAGAAGGCGAGAGTCTGAGAAGGCGAGAGTCTGAGAAGGCGAGAGTCTGAGACGACAAGAGTCTGAGAAGGCGAGAGTCAAAGAAGGCGAGAGTTTGAGAAGGCGAGAGTTTGAGAAGGCGAGAGTCTGAGAAGGCGAGAGTCTGAGACGACAAGAGTCTGAGAAGGCGAGAGTCAAAGAAGGCGAGAGTTTGAGAAGGCGAGAGTTTGAGAAGGCGAGAGTTTGAGAAGGTGGGAGTTTGAGAAGGCGAGAGTTTGAGAAGGTGGGAGTTTGAGAAGGCGAGAGTTTGAGAAGGTGGGAGTTTGAGAAGGCGAGAGTTTGAGAAGGTGGGAGTTTGAGAAGGCGAGAGTTTGAGGTGGGAGTTTGAGAAGGCGAGAGTTTGAGAAGGTGGGAGTTTGAGAAGGCGAGAGTTTGAGAAGGTGGGAGTTTGAGAAGGTGGGAGTTTGAGAAGGCGAGAGTTTGAGAAGGCGAGTCTGAGAAGGCGAGAGTCTGAGACGACAAGAGTCTGAGAAGGCGAGAGTCTGAGACGACAAGAGTCTGAGAAGGCGAGAGTCAAAGAAGGTGAGAGTTTGAGAAGGCGAAAGTTTGAGAAGGCGAGAGTTTGAGAAGGCGAGAGTCTGAGAAGGCGAGAGTCTGAAAAGGCGAGAGTTTGAGAAGGCGAGAGTCTGAGAAGGCGAGAGTTTGAGAAGGCGAGAGTTTGAGAAGGCGAGAGTTTGAGAAGGCGAGAGTTTGAGAAGGTGGGAGTTTGAGAAGGCGAGAGTTTGAGAAGGTGGGAGTTTGAGAAGGCGAGAGTTTGAGAAGGTGGGAGTTTGAGAAGGCGAGAGTTTGAGAAGGTGGGAGTTTGAGAAGGTGGGAGTTTGAGAAGGCGAGAGTTTGAGAAGGCGAGTCTGAGAAGGCGAGAGTCTGAGACGACAAGAGTCTGAGAAGGCGAGAGTCTGAGACGACAAGAGTCTGAGAAGGCGAGAGTCAAAGAAGGCGAGAGTTTGAGAAGGCGAAAGTTTGAGAAGGCGAGAGTTTGAGAAGGCGAGAGTTTGAGAAGGCGAGAGTCTGAGAAGGCGAGAGTCTGAAAAGGCGAGAGTTTGAGAAGGCGAGAGTCTGAGAAGGCGAGAGTTTGAGAAGGCGAGAGTTTGAGAAGGCGAGAGTTTGAGAAGGCGAGAGTTTGAGAAGGCGAGAGTTTGAGAAGGCGAGAGTCTGAGAAGGCGAGAGTTTGAGAAGGCGAGAGTCTGAGAAGGCGAGAGTCTGAGAAGACGGCTTACGACTCCGATGAAGTGAAATCCTCGCTGCCTGGCCAGCAGCCTCGCCGCCCGTTCGCCACCGGAGCAGCGAATCGCCCAGCTGCTCCCAGCTGCTGTCGTCAAGTTGGTTTCGTCGTCGTGTTCGTCACCATCGAATGAGGACTCGGCAGTCGCTGAGGCCAGCAGCAGAAGCACAGTCGCTGCCATGTGTAGCGTTTGCATGACCGGCCACCAGCTGCTAAGACATTCCGGGCTCGATCCGGGCAAGGCCGCTAAGAGTCGCCATGCAATTTATGCGCACAAATTTATTTGCGCAATTCCTAGCTGGAGTCTCCAAGCCCCCTCCGCGACATGATTGGACAGAGCCGCCCGTCCCTGACGCCTTGATCTCCGTTGTCTTCCTCGCCGTAGTTGGTTGTTGGAGCTTCTTGCGAAATAAGCGAATGAAAATGAGGTGAGGAAAGGTGAATGAATGAATGGCACGGCAGAGCAGCAAGGCTACGGCTATAAGGCAGGGAGAATACGCGCGCTTTCATTCAGTTCCAAAAACACAACCCCCCCCCCATTCAGGCCCCAGCGGATCGGGTTCCGCAAACAGCCCCCCTGCAAACCTGCCAGCTCCGGGCCGCGCAAATCCCCCCTCTCTCCACTTTGTCCTTCTTTCCCAGGGTTTGGGTTCAGCTTGGGCAACCCCCGGCCCTGGGAAGCGCTCCCCGCCACTGCTGAGTCACCGCACTGCAGTTTAGCCCATTCTACCCACCCCAACTGCAAAATCTTCACTGCAAGCAGTGTGCAGTACGCCGATTGACAACTTGGGATTCTAATGTTCACAATGGGATTCACGCAATGCTCAAACTACCAGCTACATTCACACTCTGTTCACAATGAGAGTCGCACATTACTCAGACCGCATTCACACTCTGTTCACAATGAGAGTCGCACATTACTCAGACCGCATTCACACTCTGTTCACAATGAGAGTCGCACATTACTCAGACCGCATTCACACTCTGTTCACAATGAGAGTCGCACATTACTCAGACCGCATTCACACTCTGTTCACAATGAGAGTCGCACATTACTCAGACCGCATTCACACTCTGTTCACAATTGAATTCACACATTACTCAGACCGCATTCACACTCTGTTCACAATGAGAGTCGCAAAATACTCAGACCGCATTCACACTTTTTACAATGGAATTCACACAATACTCAGACCGCATTCACACTTTCTTTACAATGTAATTTACACAATACTCAAGCTGCATTCACACAGCACTTTTTCTCTGTCTTGGCTAAGAAATTAATTTTGTCAGTCAATGCAGCCAATAAACAATAAAAACAGCATATTTTTTGTTTAAGCTCTCACGTTATTATCAGTTCTGTGAACCCAGTTCATTCAACATCAGTTTATAATAACAGAACAGTTTCACAGGTGAAAAAGTGTCCCAGTTCGCACCTGAGGTGATTAAACTCAACTAATAAAAAGCTGACAATTAAGCCATAAAACTACAGTCCTTTAAATTGGAAAAGTTTTACAAGCACCGCAGCAAACAGTTGGGAAATCAACAAACCAATCCAATACGGACAGGTGTGAATCAACACCAACACCGCTCTTGACTATCGTGTTTAACAACTCGTTCATTTGTTGGCAGGTAAAACGCTGCCTATTTCTCTTATCAGTCTTTAACATAATGTTTTGAGTTCTTGTCTTGACTGGATTCGACCCTAGGCAAGAATCCGAAGACTGATTTTGGCTACACACGACTTCTTAGAGCCAAGTTGGGGACTTTGTCTCCCATATTTATAGTCTGATGTAAACATAATTAGCTTATATCAGCGTCTGCCAAATGCAATACATTATAGAACATTCACTCCTACACTTTGGTCCATCATTCATAATTCATTGGTCACTAGTCACAGTTCGTTAGTCATTAGTCACAGTTTATTAGTCACTAGTCACAGTTTATCAGTCGTTAGCCACAGTTTATTAGTCACTAGTCACAGTTTGTTAGTCACTAGTCACAGTTTACTAGTCACTAGCCACAGTTTATTAGTCACTAGCCACAGTTTATTAGTCACTAGCCACAGTTCGTTAGTCACTAGTCACAGTTCGTTAGTCACTAGTCACAGTTTATTAGTC
This sequence comes from Macrostomum lignano, assembly GCA_002269645.1. Taxonomy (NCBI): domain Eukaryota; kingdom Metazoa; phylum Platyhelminthes; family Macrostomidae; genus Macrostomum; species Macrostomum lignano. Next base: position 423,947 of record NIVC01000391.1, read on the forward strand.
ACTAGTCACAGTTTGTTAGTCACTAGTCACAGTTTATTAGTCACTAGTCACAGTTTATCAGTCGTTAGCCACAGTTTATTAGTCACTAGTCACAGTTTGTTAGTCACTAGTCACAGTTTACTAGTCACTAGCCACAGTTTATTAGTCACTAGCCACAGTTTATTAGTCACTAGCCACAGTTCGTTAGTCACTAGTCACAGTTTATTAGTCACTAGCCACAGTTTGTTAGTCACTAGTCACAGTTTATTAGTCACTAGTCACAGTTTATCAGTCGTTAGCCACAGTTTATTAGTCACTAGTCACAGTTTGTTAGTCACTAGTCACAGTTTACTAGTCACTAGCCACAGTTTATTAGTCACTAGCCACAGTTTATTAGTCACTAGCCACAGTTCGTTAGTCACTAGTCACAGTTTATTAGTCACTAGCCACAGTTTATTAGTCACTAGCCACAGTTTATTAGTCACTAGCCACAGTTCGTTAGTCACTAGTCACAGTTTATTAGTCACTAGCCACAGTTTATTAGTCACTAGCCACAGTTTATCAGTCACTAGCCACAGTTCGTTAGTCACTAGTCACAGTTTATTAGTCACTAGCCACAGTTTATTAGTCACTAGCCACAGTTTATTAGTCACTAACCACAGTTCGTTAGTCACTAGTCACAGTTTATTAGTCACTAGTCGCAGTTTATTAGTCACTAGTCACAGTTTGTTAGTCACTAGTCACAGTTTATTAGTCACTAGCCACAGTTTATTAGTCACTAGCCACAGTTTATTAGTCACTAGCCACAGTTTATTAGTCACTAGCCACAGTTTATTAGTCACTAGTCACAGTTTATTAGTCACTAGTCACAGTTCGTTAGTCATTAGTCACAGTTTATTAGTCATTAGTCACAGTTTGTTAGTCACTAGTCACAGTTTATTAGTCACTAGTCACAGTTTATTAGTCACTAGTCGCAGTTTGTTAGTCACTAGTCACAGTTTATTAGTCACTAGTCACAGTTTATTAGTCACTAGTCACAGTTTGTTAGTCACTAGTCACAGTTTATTAGTCACTAGTCACAGTTCGTTAGTCATTAGTCACAGTTTATTAGTCATTAGTCACAGTTTATTAGTCACTAGTCGCAGTTTATTAGTCACTAGTCACAGTTCATTAGTCACTAGTCACAGTTTATTAGTCACTAGTCGCAGTTTATTAGTCACTAGTCACAGTTCGTTAGTCATTAGTCACAGTTTATTAGTCACTAGTCACAGTTTGTTAGTCACTAGTCGCAGTTTGTTAGTCACTAGTCACAGTTTATTAGTCACTAGTCACAGTTTATTAGTCACTAGTCGCAGTTTATTAGTCACTAGTCACAGTTTATTAGTCACTAGTCACAGTTTATTAGTCACTAGTCGCAGTTTATTAGTCACTAGTCGCAGTTTATTAGTCACTAGTCACAGTTTATTAGTCATTAGTCGCAGTTTGTTAGTCACTAGTCACAGTTTATTAGTCACTAGTCACAGTTTATTAGTCACTAGTCGCAGTTTATTAGTCACTAGTCACAGTTTATTAGTCACTAGTCACAGTTCATTAGTCACTAGTCGCAGTTTATTAGTCACTAGTCGCAGTTTATTAGTCACTAGTCGCAGTTTATTAGTCACTAGTCACAGTTTATTAGTCATTAGTCGCAGTTTGTTAGTCACTAGTCACAGTTTATTAGTCACTAGTCACAGTTTATTAGTCACTAGTCGCAGTTTATTAGTCACTAGTCACAGTTTATTAGTCACTAGTCACAGTTCATTAGTCACTAGTCGCAGTTTATTAGTCACTAGTCGCAGTTTATTAGTCACTAGTCGCAGTTTATTAGTCACTAGTCGCAGTTTATTAGTCACTAGTCACAGTTTATTAGTCATTAGTCACAGTTCATTAGTCATTAGTCACAGTTTATTAGCCATTAGCCACAGTTTGAGCCATTAGTGACACTTTGCTAATCATTAGTGACACCTTGTTAGTCATTGGTCAGACTCACAGTCTGTTAGTCATTAGTCACACTTTGTTAGTCACTAGCCACAGTTTGTTATCCATTAGTGACGTTAGCCATTATTCGCAGTTTAGTCACTACAAGCGAGCACACGAATTCAAAGGCGCTACCGCAATGGTATGTAAATTTAGGAACTAATGGCTAATGAACTGTGACTAATGACTAATGAACTGTGACTAGTGACTAAATGAACTGTGACTAATGACTAAATGAACTGTGACTAGTGACTAAATGAACTGTGACTAATGACTAAATGAACTGTGACTAATGACTAAATGAACTGTGACTAATGACTAAATGAACTGTGACTAATGACTAAATGAACTGTGACTAATGACTAATGAACTGTGACTAATGACTAAATGAACTGTGACTAATGACTAATGAACTGTGACTAGTGACTAATGAACTGTGACTAATGACTAATGAACTGTGACTAATGACTAATGAACTGTGACTAATGACTAAATGAACTGTGACTAATGACTAATGAACTGTGACTAGTGACTAATGAACTGTGACTAATGACTAATGAACTGTGACTAAAGACTAATGAACTGTGACTAATGACTAAATGAACTGTGACTAATGACTAATGAACTGTGACTAAAGACTAATGAACTGTGACTAATGACTAATGAACTGTGACTAATGACCATCATTAGTTAGGAACGCAGCACAGCAATACAACCACAGCAGCGTCGTCACTGCAAGCCGCTGGGCACGAAGCTGTGAGGAGGACAGGAAGACACATAGGAGACAGGGGGACACATCAAGGACACAATAGGGATACATAGGGGACAGGGGGGCATATATGCGATTGGATTTTCGGCAGCATCCAATTAAGTTTCCCTGGAAACTAAAGACTACTAAAAGTAGTAAATATGAAGCACGATGTCGATACAACAGTAATTAGCTACACATCCAGTATTAACTGGGTCTTCACTGAACAAACGCAAAACCATTTACATGTATATGATTATCGGGAAGTTACGCAATGTAAATCCTCTCAACCAAATCCCAGATCGATGACGCATGCCTTCCTGAACCCAGCTGCAATAATCACAGCTGCGCGCGGCAATTGATGTCAGCTGCCCAATTTGAATGCAAATTTGCTGCGACAGAAATGAGTCAGCAAATCTGAAGTGTTTGCTCAGAATTTCACTGAAATGGGATGCAATGCATTTTTACTGGTTAATTCATTGCCTATGCTACCTCTCTCCATCACTTCCATTACCTCTCACCCTTCTCTCTTCTCATTACCTTCAGTTTCTCTCTCCTCTCTTCCCTCCCTGTCTCCTATCTTCCCTCCCTGTCTACTCTCTCCCCCTGTCTCCTCTTCTCACTCACTGTCTCCTCTCTTCTCTCCCTGTCTCCTCTCTTCCCTCCCTGTCTCCTCTCTTCTCTCCCTGTCTCCTCTCTTCCATCCCTGTCTCCTCTTCTCACTCACTGTCTCCTCTCTTCCATCCCTGTCTCCTCTTCTCACTCACTGTCTCCTCTCTTCCCACCCTGTCTCCTCTCTTCCCTCCCGGTCTCCTCTCTTCTCTCCCTGTCTCCTCTCTTCCCTCCCTGTCTCCTCTCTTCTCTCCCTGTCTCCTCTTCTCACTCACTGTCTCCTCTCTTCCCACCCTGTCTCCTCTCTTCCCTCCCGGTCTCCTCTCTTCCCACCCGGTCTCCTCTCCTCCCTCCCTGTCTCCTCTCTTCCCACCCTGTCTCCTCTCTTCCACTTCCCTCTCATTCCCATTTATCGGCATTGATGAAAGGATTAAATACACTGTACGCTCATATTGCTAAAATGAAAGTTCATTTACCAGAAAAAATCTTCATTGTCGACACAAATTGCAGTCTGCATCTTTCTGCGCAGTGATGCCCAGATAATTGCTTGTATGCTACTAGTAGAAGAGGGATGTTGCCGCTCGTGTGGTTCTCAGTTCGAACCGCATCTACAACGAATCGCACTGAAATTTCTATCCTGCCATTCATTTTGCTGTAAGAAAACAACACGCTTGCAATGCGCTGCGACTGAATAGTGCAAGTTGGCCCCGTACAGCAGCTGCAGCAAGTACAGCCGGTACTGACGGCTTGCTTTCTTTCGTCGATAGGGAAATTGCGCGAAATTCCAGTGGCCGAAGGCCGCTTGCAGCTGCTATCAGCGTGCAACAATCCATGGCTGAAGAGCGTTGGGGATAACGGGGATTAGAAGCTTTGACAGGAGCCCATCTATCTATCTATCTATCTATCCATCTATCTATCTATCTATCTATCTATCTATCTATCTATCTATCTATCTATCTATCTATCTATCTATCTATCTATCTATCTATCTATCTATCTATCTATCTATCTATCTATCTATCTATCTATCTATCTATCTATCTATCTATCTATCTATCTATCTATCTATCTATCTATCTATCTATCTATCTATCTATCTATCTATCTATCTATCTATCTATCTATCTATCTATCTATCTATCTATCTATCTATCTATCTATCTATCTATCTATCTATCTATCTATCTATCTATCTATCTATCTATCTATCTATGTATCTATGTATCTATCTATGTATCTATCTATCTATCTATCTATCTATCTATCTATCTATCTATCTATCTATCTATCTATCTATCTATCTATCTATCTATCTATCTATCTATGTATCTATCTATCTATCTATCTATCTATCTATCTATCTATCTATCTATCTATCTATCTATCTATCTATCTATCTATCTATCTATCTATCTATGTATCTATCTATCTATCTATCTATCTATCTATCTATCTATCTATCTATCTATCTATCTATCTATCTATCTATCTATCTATCTATCTATCTATCTATCTATCTATCTATCTATCTATCTATCTATCTATCTATCTATCTATCTATCTATCTATCTATCTATCTATCTATCTATCTATCTATCTATCTATCTATCTATCTATCTATCTATCTATCTATCTATCTATCTATCTATCTATCTATCTATCTATCTATCTATCTATCTATCTATCTATCTATCTATCTATCTATCTATCTATCTATCAGTTTTGCTCCCCTGCCACCCTTCCAACCATCTGAAGGCACGCATTGCCGATGGCTGCACACTCTCTGATCCAAATAAACTGCAGCCCAGTTCAGACAAGGGATAAGCCTATCCTGTCGGCACCAACTGAATTTTCATCCCTCTCCGCCTTTCATTATTAGCGGCGCAATTTCTACGCTGCAGCGCCCAGGTGTGCAGGGAGAAACTGGTGAAGGGCTCTGTGTGTGGGGGTGGGGGGGGGGGGGTTAAGGGAGGCAGACCGATGCTTCCGAGGCGCTCCTATCAGTTTTCGCTGGTTTTCTCTGCGGCAAGAAAATGCCGAAGCAGTTTTTCGCTTGCTTGCCGAACAATTTAACCTGTGCACCACACGGGATCGAGCCGGCTCTGCCGTTACTTACAAGGCACACAGATCAGCCAACCCTAAAACAGTGGGCCTCGCGTGGTGGTGCCTTCTGATTGCTATCTGTACGTAGAGAGAAAATTATAGTAGTTCAAGGTCTACAGATTGGGAAACGGCTAAATGGAGGGAGTGAGATGGAAGGAGTGAGATGGAAAGAAGGGGTGAGATGGAAGGAGAGAGATGGAAAGAAGGGGTGAGATGGAAGGAGTGAGATGGAAGGAGTGAGATGGAAGGAGTGAGATGGAAGAAGTGAGGTGGAAGGAGTGAGATGGAAGGAGTGAGATGGAAGGAGTGAGATGGAAGGAGTGAGATGGAAGGAGTGAGATGGAAGAAGTGAGGTGGAAGGAGTGAGATGGAAGGAGTGAGATGGAAGGAGTGAGATGGAAGGAGTGAGATGGGAGGAGTGAGATGGAGGGAGCGAGATGGAAGGAGTGAGATGGAAGGAGTGAGATGGAAGAAGTGAGGTGGAAGGAGTGAGATGGAAGGAGTGAGATGGAAGGAGTGAGATGGAAGGAGTGAGATGGAAGGAGTGAGATGGAAGAAGTGAGGTGGAAGGAGTGAGATGGAAGGAGTGAGATGGGAGGAGTGAGATGGAGGGAGCGAGATGGAAGGAGTGAGATGGAAGGAGTGAGATGGAAGAAGTGAGGTGGAAGGAGTGAGATGGAAGGAGTGAGATGGAAGGAGTGAGATGGAAGGAGTGAGATGGAAGGAGTGAGATGGAAGAAGTGAGGTGGAAGGAGTGAGATGGAAGGAGTGAGATGGAAGGAGTGAGATGGAAGGAGTGAGATGGAAGGAGTGAGATGGAAGAAGTGAGGTGGAAGGAGTGAGATGGAAGGAGTGAGATGGAAGGAGTGAGATGGAAGGAGTGAGATGGAAGGAGTGAGAGGAAAAGAAGGAGTGAGATGGAAGGAGTGAGATGGAAGGAGTGAGATGGAAGGAGTGAGATGGAAGGAGTGAGATGGAAGGAGTGAGATGGAAGGAGTGAGATGGAAGGAGTGAGATGGAAGGAGTGAGATGGAAGGAGTGAGATGGAAGGAGTGAGATGGAAGGAGTGAGATGGAAGGAGTGAGATGGAAGGAGTGAGATGGAAGGAGTGAGATGGAAGGAGTGAGATGGAAGGAGTGAGATGGAAGGAGTGAGATGGAAGGAGTGAGATGGAAGGAGTGAGATGGAAGAAGTGAGGTGGAAGGAGTGAGATGGAAGGAGTGAGATGGAAGGAGTGAGATGGAAGGAGTGAGATGGAAGGAGTGAGATGGAAGGAGTGAGATGGAAGGAGTGAGATGGAAGGAGTGAGATGGAAGGAGTGAGATGGAAGAAGTGAGGTGGAAGGAGTGAGATGGAAGGAGTGAGATGGAAGGAGTGAGATGGAAGGAGTGAGATGGAAGGAGTGAGAGGAAAAGAAGGAGTGAGATGGAAGGAGTGAGATGGAAGGAGTGAGATGGAAGGAGTGAGATGGAAGGAGTGAGATGGAAGGAGTGAGATGGAAGGAGTGAGATGGAAGGAGTGAGATGGAAGGAGTGAGATGGAAGGAGTGAGATGGAAGGAGTGAGATGGAAGGAGTGAGATGGAAGGAGTGAGATGGAAGGAGTGAGATGGAAGGAGTGAGATGGAAGGAGTGAGATGGAAGGAGTGAGATGGAAGGAGTGAGATGGAAGGAGTGAGATGGAAGGAGTGAGAGGAAAAGAAGGAGTGAGATGGAAGGAGTGAGATGGAAGGAGTGAGATGGAAGGAGTGAGATGGAAGGAGTGAGATGGAAGGAGTGAGATGGAAGGAGTGAGATGGAAGGAGTGAGATGGAAGGAGTGAGATGGAAGGAGTGAGATGGAAGGAGTGAGATGGAAGGAGTGAGATGGAAGGAGTGAGATGGAAGGAGTGAGATGGAAGGAGTGAGATGGAAGGAGTGAGATGGAAGGAGTGAGATGGAAGGAGTGAGATGGAAGGAGTGAGATGGAAGGAGTGAGATGGAAGGAGTGAGATGGAAGGAGTGAGATGGAAGGAGTGAGATGGAAGGAGTGAGATGGAAGGAGTGAGATGGAAGGAGTGAGATGGAAGGAGTGAGATGGAAGGAGTGAGATGGAAGGAGTGAGATGGAAGGAGTGAGATGGAAGGAGTGAGATGGAAGGAGTGAGATGGAAGAAGTGAGGTGGAAGGAGTGAGATGGAAGGAGTGAGATGGAAGGAGTGAGATGGAAGGAGTGAGATGGAAGGAGTGAGATGGAAAAGAAGGAGTGAGATGGAAGGAGTGAGATGGAAGGAGTGAGATGGAAGGAGTGAGATGGAAGGAGTGAGACGGAAGGAGTGAGATGGAAGGAGTGAGATGGAAGGAGTGAGATGGAAGGAGTGAGATGGAAGGAGTGAGATGGAAGGAGTGAGATGGAAGGAGTGAGATGGAAGGAGTGAGATGGAAGGAGTGAGATGGAAGGAGTGAGATGGAAGGAGTGAGATGGAAGGAGTGAGATGGAAGGAGTGAGATGGAAGGAGTGAGATGGAAGGAGTGAGATGGAAGGAGTGAGATGGAAGGAGTGAGATGGAAGAAGTGAGGTGGAAGGAGTGAGATGGAAGGAGTGAGATGGAAGGAGTGAGATGGAAGGAGTGAAATTGAAGCGATCAGATTTCAATTGTGAGGTTCTAAGAGTGAGATTTTAGGGGTTTGAGACTGAAGGGGTTGCAAGATTAAGGAAATGAGGGAATTCCACTTTTAAGGAGTTATGGGTGGAATGCAGAATTAAAATCATTTTTAATAACAGAATGAGCTGGGCAGAAATGGGGCTGACCCACTGTTGACGGTGAAAGTTGAGTTCGATAGCTCTAGTGCCTGCATCACGCCACAGCACCACTGTCAGTCACTATAGTGCTCTCACTGACTGATAAAAGTACACACAATTTCATCTCTGACAGCAGCTATAGGACTGCCTCACAGTTCTCAACGGGCAGCTTAAATTATATAGTAAATAAGTCTGCTTGCTTGGCACTTAGAAATCTAACCCCGACCAGGTTAATTCTGTGTTATTAATGAATTTTGGCACACTCGTGCACCTGGCTAGCAAGACTTACTGAGTTCTACATGTACATGTGATTGGTAGGGAGCATTTAACTGTCTCCGACTGTCTGGACAGAGCTGGTAGTACAGAACACGGGCTGTTTACCACGACTGCTCAGGCATAGTCAAGATGCGAGTAGTTCGCTTCTAGGCTCTCTAGCTTTGAGCCATGACAAGCCAGCTGTGATCCCTAAATCCCATAAATAATGCCCAGGGGAACCAGAAGCAATAAGAAGGCAACTTGGACTGCGGGTTTTACGGTCTCTCATGGGCCCGCTGGGAGGGCACGGCATTAGTGGACAGATTGCGAGAGTTAGCTGATCCCGAAAGGATTGACGGCAGGGGGGCTGTGGAGCTCACTAAGTCGAGTCTTCCAGAGATGCTGGACATAAAATGAGTTGCAGTTTGGCTGGGCTGCCCCAGGCAATGTCTAGAGACTGATTACAGCATGATCTAGTCAATGTCTAGAGGGGATATTTTGTCACTCAAATTTTTTTTCCAAACGAATCGCAACTTTGACAAAAAAGTTTTTATTTACTAAAAAAGGTATCAAGAAGCGCACAACACATTCGAGCTTCATCATATTAAAATATACAGAATACTATATTATAAAAGTAATGTAGTACGGCGACAATGTATATTGTGACAACAGTCAATGTTATACAGTAATATTTGCGTCCAAATAATAACTTAACGACGATAATTAGTTGAAATAGTTTAGCAATATCCTGCAGGGGCGTCGCTACCAGGGCGAATGAGTGCCTGCTATCAACACAGAAAATTAGTCATGCAGAACTTTTAGCTTTTTCCTCACAACTTAGAATCCATGGCGACGCCCCTGGTATCCTGGTTTAGTAATTTTTGCAACAAAATCTTGCCATATATATAAATATAAAGATATAACTGATTTTGCATCCGGTCAGGGAGATTATAAAACAAATTTTTTCTTCTAAGCGAAACCGGGACTCAAACTTCAACATTGTGCCGAGGACCAGACAGTAAACAAACAAGCTGTTAAAATCAGAAAGAATCTTCTTAAGACGCGAAGAAATTTCTAGATGAAATATTATACAGTGTACTTAGGGATAATTGTAAGAGACATAGGAAGAAAGTTAGAGAAGGAAAGAGGGAGAGAGGGAGACAGAGAAAGGGAGAGAGATAGGGGGGTAGAGGGTGGAGACGTAGAGTAGTAGAGAGGTACAGAGGTAAAGGGAGACAAGGAGAGAGGGAGACAAGGAGAGAGGGAGACAGGGAGAGAGGGAGACAAGGAGAGAGGGAGACAAGGAGAGAGGGAGACAAGGAGAGAGGGAGACAAGGAGAGAGGGAGACAAGGAGAGAAGGAGACAAGGAGAGAAAAGAGACAAGGAGAGAGGGAGACAAGGAGAGGGGGGACAAGGAGAGAGGGAGACAAGGAGAGAGGGAGACAAGGAGACAGGGAGACAAGGAGAGAGGGAGACAAGAGAAAGGAGACAAGCAGAGAGAGGCAGGGACAGAGGCAGGGAGAGGCAAACTCAGTTAAAAAGCAAGCAGTGAGTCGGTGTTAAAAATCTCTAATTTCACAACTCAGCTTCGTCCACGCCGTCAGCTTCCGAACGCTTGGCCGCCGCCAGCGCCGCCACGTGCAGCCGCTTTCGGCCTTTGATCATGCCGACACCGGGCGGCGCGGGCTCCGCGTCTTCAATGAGCTCGGAGCTGCCAGCCAGAGTGTCTGCGCGGCGCGTTTGCTGGAAGGCGACCGGCGTGGCGCTGGTGGAGCGCTGGCCGTGACGCTGGGCGGCCTGCGTGTATGTTGTGGTGAACCGGCCGCCTCCTCTGTACTGGCTCTTCTCCCGGCAGAAGATTCTGTACAGAATCTGCATCGCCTTCTGTCGGAAGACCTTGCCTGCGGCGCAGTAAAACACCCAGTTGAGCGAGGCGTTCAGGAAGCAGATGGAGCGGAACAGGTAATAATAGAACTTGTGCAGACTCTTGGCGATGCTCTTGCCGACCTGGTTGTCCTTCACAAAGTTCAAGTACATCATGTAGATGAGCAGCGGGAAGGTGGTGAACAGGTAGAACAGGTTCATGGACACCAGCAGGCGGGTCACGTGCGCGTTCTGGTCGGAGCCGTGCCGCCGGCCGCCGATCACCGCTGGCTGCGGGACGCCACCGCCTCCGTCGCTGCCGCGGCCGTCTTTGGTCTTGGCGGCTTTGAAGTTGCCCCGGCGGTAGCGAATCAGCCGGTAGGAGATGCAGCCGGTGGACACCACCATGGAGGCCAGCGGGATGATGCCCCAGGCGATCAGGTGCACCAGCGTGGTCACGTAGTAGAACCACTTGTCAACTGGCTCGCAGTCGGACTTCCTGCCGATGTGCCAGTAGATGAGGTAGGTGATGTTGGGGAACAGCAGCAGGAAGGTCATGGTGGCCCACGTGGTCATCACCCGCTTGGTGTTGAGGATGGTTCTGGAGCGCAGCGGGGAGGCGATGAAGACCAGACGCTGGATGGACATGGCAGCCTGGTTGTAGGCGCTCCAGTGGAAGAAGAAGCTGCTGAAGTAGGA
>NIVC01000391.1:445000-555000 GCA_002269645.1 Macrostomum lignano
CAAATGATTCCGGGCCGTCGACCATTTAAATTTTAATACGTTGTGATCAGAGGCGTCGCCACGGGGGGGGGACAGAGGGGGACGTGTCCCCCCCCTCCCCCAGTAAAAGGTAAAAGATATGGGGGGACATACCCTCCTTGTGCCCCACCCCACCTTGTGACGCGTTATGGAAATCAATAATTTTGCTGCAGGGCGACAAAAAATAGCGTCTGCGGCGCCAAAATGATTACCTGCGGCCCCAAAATGAGTGCCTGCGGCGCCAGAATGATCGTGCCTGCGGCGCTAAAATGAGTGCCTGCGGCGTCAAAAATAAGTGTCTGTAGCGCTAAAATGAGCGCTGACAACACTGTAGTGTGAGCATCTTTGCGTGTATTTTGTTGTAAATTGACTGCATTAGTTTCTATATTGTCATTGAATTGTTATTTTGCTTTAGTTTAGTCATGCGTTTTTGATGTACTTTTTCTTGTTAGTTGGAATCTAAATTTGTAAACAGGTTAGAGTTAGACGCCATCTGTGACTCAGCGGAGGGTTGAGTTTTGTCTGCGAACCCCAGCTTTGCGCGGTCAGCCAATCAGAACCGACCTGGACCCTGGCACGCGGCAAGTTCCAGTTCTACCCGGCGCCGCGGGCACAGTTCAATTCGGCTTAAGCAAGCGGCCGGCCAGACGACCACCACCCGGCTTGAGGGGGTTTTGAGGGGTTGTGACTCTGACTATATATGAAAGTGTGTTTGGCAATCGGATCTCACTTTTTTTCCTTCTCTCTCCTTTTCCCCGGTTTTGTCTTGTCCAGTTCCCGGCCGGTGGCCCGACTTTTCCTCCCTTGTTGGTTCGCGCTTTGAGGCGTTTTGATTTCATCACCCCCGGTCCATATCTTTGTTCCCGCCCAACCGCAGTAGTCTTGTGGCGTAACGTCTACGGCAAATTCCTGTCTGAAGTCGTCGCTATCAAGCGCGGTTAGATAGAGACTGTTGGATCTGATCAAGTACGCGGCCTCGACCCCGAGGGCCTCAGTGTTACACTGAAGGGCAGTGCCGATAGAATTTAGTCGGTACTCCGTTGAACGGTCGGTTCGGCAGGGCTCTCGTTTGAGAGTAGGTTCTGGCTTAGGCCAGGGGTTAGGAGTCTTCTCCGTGGTCCTGTGTTCGGTGCCTTCTTCTTCTTCTTCAGCTGAGATCCGCTTGCCAGTTGCGTAATTAATTTATTAGTTATTAATCGTTATTATCATCTGTGTCAATTTATCTGCGCCGCGAATTGCATCTTGTAATTGAATCTTGTTAAATCTTGTAACTCAGCTAATCAAATTAAACCGTCAATCAAGTTAGTTATTCTTGAAATAGGATTATCACTCTCTAAATCTTTCGGTTTGTGTTTCCTCGTGTTCTTTATTTTCTTGTACTGTACCTGCGGCTATTGGAGAAGACTGGTAGAACTCGCCGACCGGCGATAGGCGATTAGGATTAATAGTTTTAAAATCTCCGAACGCTCCAAGTAGGTTTGTCTAGGGCCTAAATAATTGCTCACCGTGCATGCTATTATCTAATTGCCTATTTATCACAAGTGGAGCCCCTGGGAATCCAATAGTTAGCAGGCGGCAGTTTATTGGTAGGCGCTCTAAGTGAGCAAGCTTGGACTAAAACTCAACGAGTCTGTTCCAGGCTCGTAGCGGCTATTTCGTCAACCACGCAGTGTGCAGCAATTCCGCATTAGGTGTGGTTTTGCGGTTGGCCAGTTACCCCAAAATACTGAATAGGATTTAGGAGTGGGTAAAATAAAATTGACTTTCTAAAACTAAAATTATCACTTTAATAGAAACTTGCGTGTGAAAGTAGATTTTGTTTACAGTTTGAAATTTTATTAGTGTTTATTAGCATAGTCTGCGAGTGCGCGCACTAGAGAGTACATTGGTTGAAATTGTCTCAGTGTACATTCAGTTTTCTTATCAGTTATTGCCAGTGCGAGCGAGGTAAACGATTCCGCTCATTAGATAAAATAGAAAGCTAGATTATTGAAATTGTTATAGCTTACAAGTTGTACTTTCTGAAGTTGCAGTAATAGAAATTCCAATTGGTTGAAACTTAGCAATGGCGCAGGACGGAGAAAATAGTCAAGAATCGAAGTCAGTTGAGATTAGGAACGAAGGCGAAATAGATGAGGCCGAACATTTGAGAACAGTAGTGAGAGAACTGCAGGATCGCATAAGAAGAATGGAAACCGAAAATCCTGAACCTAGAGTGATTTTGAAGTCGCATAACAGCGTAGCAAAGCCCAAGCCATACCGACTTGGCTCAGATTTCGAATTGTTTCTAAGAATCTTCAACAACTACTGTCAAGGCAACAGTATAGACGAATCGGCTAAAGTGTATCAACTATTGTCGCTCCTAGACGAAGACGCCTACAAGGTTTACATTAACTTAGGCCTAGCGAGCACCGAATCATTTGAAAGCATCGAAAAGACTTTAAAGGACAAATTTAAGCCCGTAGGACAGAAGGAAGAAGCGAAGCTAGAGCTGATGAACCGCAGGCAGAAGGAAGACGAATCGTTAGAAGAATTTTACGACGCACTAGTTGAATTAGTTAGGAAGGCAGGACTAGAGAATCAGGCTCGAGAGCGAGTTTCTGAACGATTTGAAGCCGGCATAGCAAATTATAAAGTCAGGCGCGCAGTTATTGCCTATCGCAGAACGCATGAATCGAAGTATCAGACTCAAGATTTACTGACTGCAGCAAAGAACGAGGAGATCCTCGAAGAACTCGCAAATCCAGGCAGTCAAAAGAATAGGAAGAAGCAGGAGGGCTCAAATACTTTGACAGCTCAAGTAGAAAAAGAGCAGAAAAAGCCAGCACCCAGCGCGGACCAAGGCCATCAGTCATTTGGACCTCAGTTTGCTTCCCCAGCCAATTATCCTTCGCAGTACCAATCGTACCAGAATTATCAGCCTCAGTTCGACTACAGGCAATGGCAACCCAGGTTCGCCCATAGACAAATGAACCCAAGCTATAGGCCACAGGCACCAGTGCAGCCTCCGAATAGCTTTCGGCCACAGCATCACATGAGCAGTTACTCAAGACCCTATAATCGGCAGTCTTCGCTATTTGCCAGGCCCGCCATGACACGCCCGCCACGCTTTGGTCACGAGGCCGGAGGGGCCAATGACAGGTTCAAACCTTCGGGGGCGAACGCGCCAAATGCGAGAAAGGCCTGTTATGAGTGCGGCGAAGAAACTCACCTGGCTAGGGACTGCCCAGTTAGACGAAATTCTTTAAACTACCGACGGGGCGGCACCAAGGGAGGGCCAACCGCCCCCAGCCATTAAACCGATTCACTCCCAATAGAAGAGCTGCAGCAGTAGAAGATCAGCAAGTTAGCTCAGGCAATGTAGAATATGGCAATTTAGTTTGGTATAATTATTACAGAGGCTACGGATTCCTGCGAGATAGCAATAATAGAGATATTTTCTTTCATGTGACTAATACTAACATAGCAACTGATTACGAAATTATGCATTTTCTGCGCCAGAGGGCGACAGTAAAATTTATTCGCACTAACGATACTACTCATAGTAGGAAACAGAGAGCGGTCAATGTTAAAATTTGCTCAAGCGAGGAACGCAGATTAGCAGAAATTAACAAACAGAAGTCAGCGAGCTTAGCTAGACAGTCAGAGGCATTGACGAAAGAATTAGAGAAACGAAGCGAAGCTGCGGCAGCTCAGAGAAGCGCATTAAACAGCATAGACTTGCGACTTAGTGAAGTAGAAGGAAAGAAAGCTTCAGCGGACGAATCAAAGGTAGTAAAAGAATTATCAGATCTAAGAACCGAATTGAAGGACTTGCGCCAATGCTTGGTAGGAAAAGTCCAGAAGAATCAGCGAAAGAAGAACCTGACAAGAGTGCGACGACAGCAGAACTTAGAGCTGAACTTAGGGAAATGAAGCAAGAATTAAGGAAGTTAGAGACAGCCATCCAGCGAGATGTGGCAGCTGAGAAGAAAGCGACAGAGAAGCAGGAGAAGACCGTAGAAGCAGATATATCTAGCCAATTAGTGAATTCAGGATTATTCCTCGATAGCCAGATTAACGGATTAAGCGAAAAAATATTAGTTGACACCGGCGCCTCGAATTGCCTAATTGATAGTAAATTATATCAGCGCCTCTATCCGGCAAATCATAGTTTGAAGCCATGCTCAGTGAATATGCGATCCGCCAATGGCCAGACTTCAAATTTATTAGGCCAAGTAGCATTGCGCGTCAGATTCGGGGACTGCGAGATTACGCACCCATTCTATGTTGCTGAAGGCTTACTAACGTCATCAATAATAGGCATCGACTTGTTAACTAGGCATAAAATTAAATTAGATATAGCAGGAAAATCCTTAGAATTTAGTGATCGCAGAATTCCGCTTGTAACAACGAGTGATGAAACGCGCTGTGTCCTACTGCAAGTAGTCAAGAAAGTATCTATAGCACCGATGAGCGAAATTTACGTCAAGGCTAAATGTAAAGATACTCCGGAAACTGCAGAACTCGGCTTCATTTCAGGCCGCAGTCAAATTAGCGAGAAAGATGAGCCATTAGTAGCAAAAGCTATTACTAGATTGGACGAATTCGGCGAAACTTACGTTAGATTAATGAACCTGACAGAAGAGGCTCAGACAATTCATAAGGATGAGATAGTTGCGCAGTATCAACCGATGAAGGAAGAAGTAGAACTTTTCGCAATGTCAGAAACTGATTTAGAAGCAGGTGCGCGGAAGCAATCGAAGGCAGCAATTACGGTGCAAGAAGCTGATAGACTTAGGGATCAATTCCGCTTAAACGAGACCGATTTAAGTGAGGCTCAGAAGAGAAAAGTAATTGAATTACTACATCGTTATCAAAATATAGTTTCGAAGGATCAGTGGGATATCGGCAAGACCCAGATGGGCGAATTCAAGATTGAGACTACCGATGAAATTCCAGTCAGAATTCCCCTGCGCAAGCAAAGCCCTGAGCAACGAGAATTTGTAAGCGGGCATGTGCAGCAGCTATTAGAGCACGATTTGATTGAGCCCTCAGAATCTGAGTGGAGTTGCCCTATAGTTCTCGCCCGGAAGAAGTCCGGAGAATTCAGATTTTGCTGTGATTTCAGACAGTTAAATAATAAGACTAAGAAGGACAGTTTTCCGTTACCGCTAATTCAAGAATCGCTGGAATCCCTGGCAGGCAACATGTACTTTAGCACCCTAGACATGGTCGGCGCTTATTGGTCAGTGAAGGTCAGAGAGACTGACCGCGAGAAATTAGCGTTTCGAACCCATGATGGCCTGTTCCAGTGGAAAGTTTTGCCTTTCGGAGTCACGAATGGACCCGCTTGTTTTCAGCGTATAATGCAGAAGATCTTAGGCGATTACGCTTATAAGTTCGCCTTACTCTACCTAGATGATGTAATTTGCACAGGCAAGAATTTCGAAGAAATGCTCAGTAATTTAGAATTAATTTTCTCTCGATTAGCAGATGCTGGAATGAAAATCAAGCCAGAGAAGACCTTTCTGTTTCGGAAAGAAGTCACCTTCCTAGGGCACACCGTCTATCAACACGGTATCTATACCAGCAAAGATAAGATAGAAAAAGTCCAGACATGGCCCCGGCCAGAGAATATCTCTGAGCTGCGCGGATTCTTAGGCTTAGCCGGCTACTATCGCAGATTTATTAAAGATTTTGCGCGAATAAGTGAGCCCTTGAATAATTTAACTAGAAAAGATGTCAAGTATAAGTGGGATGACAGTTGCCAGAAGGCATTCGATCTTTTAAAGCAGAAGCTAGTAAGCGCACCTGTGCTGAGCTACCCCAGGTTCGATAGCGACGCGGGACCGTTCATCCTCGATGTCGACGCCTGTGACGTAGCTATAGGTGGAAATTTATTACAAGAGCAAGATGGGGAAGAAAAAGTAATAGCCTATGCTTCGCATCCGTTAAATGAGCATCAGTTGAATTACTGCACTACGATGAAGGAAATGTTTGCGCTGATATATTTCTTAGAACATTACCGGCCTTATCTGGTCGGCCGTCGTTTCAAGGTCAGGACAGACCACGCGGCCCTCCAATGGCTACGCAAGTGCCACGGTGCAAAAGGCATGCTAGGCAGATGGAACATGATCCTTGAGCAGTTTGATCAATTTGAAGTAATTTCGAGAATGGAGGAATATGACTTTGCAATTCAGTACCGCCAAGGGATCGCCCATGGTAACGCAGACGCCCTGAGTCGCAGACCTCAGCGGGATGGTCCCCCGAAACGCTACCATGAGGAATGCCCCACTTGCAGTGCGACGAAGACAGCAACAGTCCACTGCGGTGCAATTAATATCGATACGCCAGCAGGAATTGTAGAACTGCAGGAGAGCCAGCCAGAGTTGCTGCTGCTCAAGCAAAAGCTCAGACAGGGAGAGCCCTGTCCACCCAAGAATGAATGGGTTGGAATGAGCCGCAGTTATAAGTCATTATTTAGCGATTATGAGCAGCTATTAGTGAAAAATGACATAATTTACAGGAATTGGATAGATTCCGAAGGCCGAAAATTTGAGCAGACTGTACTGCCGGAAAATCAAGCCCTGGAGCAGCAGTTGTTTAGAGCGTTTCATGATCAAATGGCTCACGGCGGTATTTCGAAGACTAAAGATTTGATTCGACAGAGATTTTGGTGGCCAAACTATTCAACGAACTTAGATAGATATATTAAGACTTGTACTGAGTGCCAGACAAGAAAGAAATACGGGCCGAAGCCACGAGCGCCCTTAGAACCAGAAGTCAGCAGTTACATGGGCGAGAAAGTACATATAGATTTCGCCGGTCCGTTCAACGCCACAGCACGGGGGAACAAGTACCTCCTGCTGATGGTTGATCACTTTACGGGCTGGCTAGAGGTAAAAGCGCTTAGAGATTGTACAGCTGAAAGTACAGCTTGGGCCCTGTACACAGAGTGGATCACTCGGCATGGTGCCCCTGAAGCATTCATATCAGACAGAGGTACATCGTTTACTGCAGAATTAGTGAAATCGTTAACCGAAAATTTCCGAATAGATTTACGCCATACTACTAGCTACCATCCGCAGGCAAACGGTCGCTGCGAGCGTATGGTCAGAGTAGTGAAAGATGGAATCAGATTAGCTCAGAGTGAACTCAGTTTGGCATGGGATGAGGTGCTTCCGCACGCTTTGATGGTTCAGCGAAGCACGGTCAGTGAAAGCAATAAATTTAGTCCGTTCGAATTAGTCTATGGTCGAAAGATGCGGCTACCGGTTGATGCTGAGCTCGGATTGCCTGCACCGGAGCGCAAGACCCGTGATAAACATTTACATGATCTGTATAAGAAGTGCATGGAATCGTATAGAATCGCCAGAGAAAAGCAGCAAATATCAGTCAGGCGGCAGAAATCTAATTATGACACGAAAGTATTCCAGCAGTATTATCAGCCAGGTGACCTGGTCTGGATAACAAATACGCAGAATGTTATGATACGAATAGGAAATGGGTAGGTCCGTACGAGTGCTAGAAGTAAGAAATAATGGAAAAAATTTAAAATTGAACCCGGTCCAAAGGTTGACCGAATAGAGCAACCCGTCAGAATTCATGACGTAGTGACAGTAGACAGAACAAAGCCCTGCTACTTGTCAGAAGAAAAGTTGCGTCAATATCGAGAAGAGGAAGCTGGAAGTGCTAGTGATGACGGCTCGGAGGAGTCAGAAAGAGTCCAAGTGGAGATTCAGAGGCCAGAGAGAATTAGATTTTTGCAACGTGAGAGAGCTCACGAAGCTACTGAAAGTAATATAGATAGAACAGTCGAAAATACTCAGACAGCGGCCAATGCAAACCAGCAGGCGCAGGCGAGTCCTGCGGGGTCCCAGGCCAGGCAGAGTCCTGTGCGCACTCCACCGAATTTAATGCATCTGAGCCCAGTGCACAGTACGCCCCCGCAGCGGGCAGGCACGAATAACGTTAGCTGGATACCGCGGCTGCGGAACCGCGCGGCGATTAGACCCCCGGAACGATACGGTTATCATTGAATGGAGTCTATAGAAACGAAAGGCACTGTCGAGACGAAAAATTTCAATTGTATTACTAATAGTAACTTGTCGAGACATACGCGAGAAATTCGTTGAACGAAAGTGGAACCAGAGAAAAATAGTCAATAGAAAAAATAATAAAGACTTGGAAGTGCTGATGTTGACACTGCAGTTGCAGGAGTTGAAGACTAACTGCTCGAGCTGCCACACCTGGTAGATTCCATGACGCTAATGAAAGAGAAATACCATAGACGACCATGGAAGATATGAAACGATTGGAAGTTGCAAATAGAAATTGAAATTGAATTGAGCCCAGATTGAAGTCGTCTGCGGTTCCATCGGCCAGCATATTACTATGAGTAGGACATATTATTATCAGAAAATTAGTAAGGAATAAATATTACAAGAAAAATTATAAGAAAAACAGTCTTGCAGTAGAACTGACATGCGTGAATATTCGATAATAACATAAAAATTGTAAAAGCTTCATAAAAAAAACACAAAAATATTATTCAAATTGCTTGAGTCAGAACACTGCTTGACGCAAAAATAAGTCTAACTTACAGCTGATCGACATGTCACATGTTGCAGCTAGAAATGTCTGAAGCGTCCTGGGCACGACGTTAAACTGCAGCCGCTAGGAAAGAAATTAACTAATGATGCGTCCTGGGCACGACGTTAAACTGCAGCCGCTGGAAAGGAAGTTCACTAGAGCCGGCGTCCTGGGCACGACGTTAAACTGCAACCGCTAGGAGAGAAACAAACTAAGCAAGCGTCCTGGGCATGACGTTAAACTGCAGCCGTAGGAAGAGAAATTACCAAAAGAAGCAACCACGAGACGAAAGAAGTCCGAGAAAGATAGAAAAGCGACGTCATGGGCATGACGTTAAACTGCAATAAAAAAAGACTGAAGTGCGAAGGAAAGGAGCCCTTGTCCTGGGCACGACAGAAAACTGCAGCCATTGGGCGGTGAATTTCGCCACGGGGATTGGTCCTGGGCAAGACCATAAACTGCAGCCAATGGGCGATAGTTTTCGCGCGCTGAGTGTTAGTCCGCCACGGGAGCGTGGGCGTGAGTTAATTATCGTCGAGGCACCCGACAGAGATAAGCGTCGTGGTATATTGCGATAAGAATTCCGCTGTGGAGACAGCGAGGGTCGCAGCGCCAACCCTACCTTTTTAGGAGGGGGGAGGTGCGGATAGTTAAATCAGCGAGTAATAAAATTTTGCCAGCCGATAAGGTTCATCGTAGCACGTCGAGAAGGAGTAATTTAATTAATTTGTGTAAAATGCGTCAACGCGTTATTTGTTCTTGGTGATGGGTAGCATGCGTTTTGCTTTAAGTTTTCGATTGTAGAAAGTCGTGCCATAGTTTGCGTAAACGTTGCGTTCCGTCGCGATTTGTTTCGATTTATTTATTGATTTGCTTGTGTTTTGTCTTGTCGCGTATTGAATAGTAACTTTGCTTATGTATTTGATTGCGTTTTGCCGTGTCATAGAATTGTATTGTGTTCATTGCGTTAGTCCCCTGATTCTCGTTGTAACATTGCTTGTTTTTGCGAATTTTGGTTCCCGTAAACGCGAATTTCGTTATATAGTACTCATTTGCTTACTGGAAGTAGTATGTTACGCATGTTCGAATTTTTCAAATTTTTCTTCTTTTGTACTCTATTTCTTTTAGGAGGGGGGAGTGTAGTGTGAGCATCTTTGCGTGTATTTTGTTGTAAATTGACTGCATTAGTTTCTATATTGTCATTGAATTGTTATTTTGCTTTAGTTTAGTCATGCGTTTTTGATGTACTTTTTCTTGTTAGTTGGAATCTAAATTTGTAAACAGGTTAGAGTTAGACGCCATCTGTGACTCAGCGGAGGGTTGAGTTTTGTCTGCGAACCCCAGCTTTGCGCGGTCAGCCAATCAGAACCGACCTGGACCCTGGCACGCGGCAAGTTCCAGTTCTACCCGGCGCCGCGGGCACAGTTCAATTCGGCTTAAGCAAGCGGCCGGCCAGACGACCACCACCCGGCTTGAGGGGGTTTTGAGGGGTTGTGACTCTGACTATATATGAAAGTGTGTTTGGCAATCGGATCTCACTTTTTTTCCTTCTCTCTCCTTTTCCCCGGTTTTGTCTTGTCCAGTTCCCGGCCGGTGGCCCGACTTTTCCTCCCTTGTTGGTTCGCGCTTTGAGGCGTTTTGATTTCATCACCCCCGGTCCATATCTTTGTTCCCGCCCAACCGCAGTAGTCTTGTGGCGTAACGTCTACGGCAAATTCCTGTCTGAAGTCGTCGCTATCAAGCGCGGTTAGATAGAGACTGTTGGATCTGATCAAGTACGCGGCCTCGACCCCGAGGGCCTCAGTGTTACACTGAAGGGCAGTGCCGATAGAATTTAGTCGGTACTCCGTTGAACGGTCGGTTCGGCAGGGCTCTCGTTTGAGAGTAGGTTCTGGCTTAGGCCAGGGGTTAGGAGTCTTCTCCGTGGTCCTGTGTTCGGTGCCTTCTTCTTCTTCTTCAGCTGAGCTCCGCTTGCCAGTTGCGTAATTAATTTATTAGTTATTAATCGTTATTATCATCTGTGTCAATTTATCTGCGCCGCGAATTGCATCTTGTAATTGAATCTTGTTAAATCTTGTAACTCAGCTAATCAAATTAAACCGTCAATCAAGTTAGTTATTCTTGAAATAGGATTATCACTCTCTAAATCTTTCGGTTTGTGTTTCCTCGTGTTCTTTATTTTCTTGTACTGTACCTGCGGCTATTGGAGAAGACTGGTAGAACTCGCCGACCGGCGATAGGCGATTAGGATTAATAGTTTTAAAATCTCCGAACGCTCCAAGTAGGTTTGTCTAGGGCCTAAATAATTGCTCACCGTGCATGCTATTATCTAATTGCCTATTTATCACAACACCGATTCTGAAAATAATGTACATTTAAGACTTTAGTTATGTACATTTACATGTAGAAGTCTTTGCTTTGTCCCCCCACCATAAAATCCATGGCGACGCCCCTGGTTGTGATGAACATATCTTTTGCAACTGAATGAGACTACACTGTAATTGTGACTATTCGTAGGGTAAATAGCTCCATAGATTGCTCTAGATGTAATGTTAAATTATTTAATTTTCAAACAAAAGTTAGTCTTGTCAACATTTTGCCTGAAAGGTTACTTTTTAACGCAGAAAATTTCCTTGCTTTTAAAACAATTTTAAAATGTTAAAATTCTAAAGACACTTTAATTTTAAATCGTTTCACTTAATCATCCGGTTTAACAATTAATTAAAACGATTTAAGATGGATTTTTATGTACAAAATAGCTACTATCAGAAAAGTTAGTAATATTCCATTCAAATCCTTTGTAGATTCATGCAGACCCCAGCAAGTACATACTTCGACTGTTTTGCCTATTACATCAATCAAATGATGATAAGTAATTGCATGATGCGTACACTTAAAAAACTTCCGGATCATGTGCCTACTTAGGAACGAAAGGTATTAGTTCTAAATGAGTATTCCTTAAGTAGTCATGGCCTCAGTTCGATCATTGAAGCATAAAAATCAACACTAGTTACAATACACGCATATTAGCAATACGGATTTTGTAACTAGAACTATTATTTACTAATGCAGCTGTAAAAAGTTACTTTTTAGCCTTATCACTTAGTTTTTTAAAGTATTAAAAGCATTTTTGTATAAAATTAAACATACATTTGTTTTAACACTCCATCGTTAACTTGACGAAGATAAATGGCTGTAGCGAAATTTAATTTTGCAAAGCAATAGAATTTTTAAGAAGTTGGCAAGCGGTTTTACTTGTTTGATTAGTTTGTTTACGATACGCTTTGATATCTTTTAGTTCAAGAGATCAAATAGTATTGAAAAAAACGTGCTGTGATACAAACTGTTTCTTTTTCAGTCGGTAAACGAAAGATGAATGCGCATTTTTAACCCTTGTATTACATAATATTTCTTCGTTCGCATCAAAGTTCTTTTTTATTTCTGAAGAAATTTGCTCAATTTTTGAGGCTCAATCACAATGTCAACAGATAAGCGACCCTCTACGACGTCTCGAATTGTTCAAGGTAATAATATCCTTTAGTTTTTCGATCGGACTAGTTTTTGGTGTTTAATTGTATAAAAAGTATAAAAAATTATTGTTTTGTTTTGTTTTTAACTTTTCTGTTTGGAAAATTACACTGAATAAACAATTTAAAGCAAATAAACTCTATTTAATCAATTGTTGGTTACTAGGTTCAGTTTTTAATTGGTTAACTTTTTATAATTTTAGGCTGCATTTGTATGATTGCATATTATTATTATTATATACAATATGTCTTCTTGGCAAAAAGTGTACAAAAAGGTATGTGATGCAAAGATTTTCCAAAAAATATTGCCAAAAACATTTTTAACTGTATAATAAATTGACTTTAGTTTTTTTATTCTGTTGCAAAAATAGAAAGTAAAAATATGAAATCTAGCTTTTCTAAGCCTATTTTTAAATTAAATTTAATCATATAGAATATAGATAATGTATATAATTTATGATTCAATTTTTTCAAGGGGCAAAACAAGACTTTAGAATGGGTCATTGGCTGCTTTGAAACAAACAATAAATATATTTTTTTCTAAAGAGACAAATTCAGAGTTAAATATAATTATATTCAGTTGCTAATCTAGTATTTGTAATTTTTTTGTTAAAATAAGAAATATAATTAATACTTTTTAATATGAAAAATGCTCTAAATTTGCATTAACTATATGAAGAGCTATTAAATATTTTATAAAGTTCATCAAAACGACTTTTTCAATGAAACTATTAAAACTAATTGTGAGACTAAACTAAGCAGGATTCAATAAATTCAAACATTATCCATTGTATAGCTAAGCTAGCTTGTCTTTTAACTTTTTTTCTAAATTATAACAATACTAATCATTATTTTAGAGCAGTAATCAATATTTATTAGTTTAAAGCAAAGCAAATAGCGTTTTCAATTTGGACCACAAATCTGCTCTAAATACCTGGCTCTTCCCAAGTCTTCCAAGTTTTCCCTAGTTCAATTTTGAGCCATCTCTTGCACTGGGCATATTAGAGTAATAAGTTTTTTATTTCGCAACTTTCCTTTTGGCGGCAGGTATTAAGGCGGATTCGATTGTAGCGAAAATCCCTGGAAACAGAGCGACTTCTTCGTGACCAGCGCACTGACTTCGCCTACTTTCTCTCTGCCTGATCCTCCCTCCCCTGCGCCAGCTGCTTTGCTGATGGTCAAACTGCGCACATCAGTCGCAATGTTCCGAGCAGCTTTAGGCGGCTTTAGTTTTGGGATCTGCTTCGGTTTCAACCCACATCTGTTTGCTTTAAGTGCGACTTGGTTTTGTTTTAACATTACCCCCCTCCCCGTGCGGCTCCCGAGTCCAAACTCGAACGAATCTCTTCTCAAAGCCTTCAGCTCAAGCTGCTCCTGCCGCTGCTGCTGCTGCTGCCGCTCACACTTTCCTGGCTGCTGGGGTGGGGTGATTTCTTTTGGTTTGCCTACTCGCCCCGCTTTTTCCACTCCATGCCTCCGCCCTCTCTCCAATCCCGTCTCGTAGCATCCAGCCTCAACTCCTCGCTTCCCAAATATCCCAACAACCCGACGTCCATCATCCCTTCTTGTTCCCATCGCTGAGCGTCTCCTTCTTTCGCAGAGGCCTCATTGCCCTACTCGCCTCCCGCCCCCGCCTCTCCCTGTCCCATTCCTGTTATCCAAGCTTCTATTTTCCCCTCCTGTCTCCGACCTCCCCGGCTTGCACTCTGCGGCTGCGGAGCGCCCTACTCTCCCCCATCGCCACGCAGCAGCCAAATGCGCTCCCTGCAGTTCCCACGAGTCCCAGCCTTCGCCATTCCTCTTCCCCTGCCATCCTCTCCCTCCGCTGTTGGGATATTCTTCCCTTCACTCATGCCAGAGCCCCCATTCCCATCCCCCTGAGCCTAGAAATTCCCCACCGGCCTCAACCCTCCCCTTCTCCCTCCTCTACGGCGGCCCTAAGCGCGTAGCTCGGGCCTCCCCTCCTCATACAGCTGCATGAGCGGCCAGCTCATTTCGGAAGCTGTGTGGAAATGCTAAGCGGAGGCCTCATCGGCGTCATAGCCGCTGCTGCCATCCATCCTGCCTGTCCCTCTATCCACTCCGCCCCTCCCCCGTCTCTCCTATCCTTCATCGCCTAATTGACTGTTCCATTACAGCTGGCAATTGCATTTATATGGGACAAGCCTGCAGTCAGGCCCGCCCCCACCTTTTCCCAGCCTGAACCCGCCCGTCCCCTTTAATGCGAGCCACCAACCAGATTCTTCACTCGAGCTGGTCGGCTGTTCTCGTCTTCATACTAATAAATATATGGATATGCTTCAAGAGAGAAGGATTTTTATTCATTACTTTGACCGGCTTGCATATTGGATTGATATGACATGCTGGCTGGGTTTACCAGGGCCTTCCTAGCGGGTGCGGCACCTCTACTGGTATTGTGCGCTATTATTGTGCGGGTGAATATACTGTTGAACTCTTAGGGCTGCGGTTTATCGTACATCTATTTTATCTGTCTATCTGTCTATCTATCTGTCTATCTATCTATCTATCTATCTATCTATCTATCTATCTATCTATCTATCTATCTATCTATCTAAGAAAATTTACTCTAGCTGTGAAATGGAACGCAGATATCTTATAGATAAATCTGTCTGAGCTCAAATCTTCACTGTCCTTCATTCGTCTCTATCCGTCTTTTTAAGGACATTTGCTTTTCCATCGTTTGTGCGGTCGCATTTTATTTTTATTTGACCGATGGTCTGTCTAGGAATCGATCGCAAGCAGAACCCATGCACTTTTAACCGCAGGTGAGGTTGCCAGTGCATATATTGCCGATTGAGAAGAAGTCGTAGAATATTTTAATTTCTATGTGACAATCTGAAAGCCAAAGGCTTTCTACTTGGCTAGACGTTAACTATTTTTCTAAAGTGCACAAAATGTACCGATTTTACTCATTGTGACAAAGCAATTGTCATTTTACACAAAAGTACATCGTGTACACAATATCTGAAAAGTACAAAATGCTCGCTAATTCGCAGGCGTGCCGTTCCCGCCGTCGCACCGGCTGACCGCCCAGGAAGTATTCGATGCCAAGGGCCGGCCGAACGCCGCCAAGCTGAAGGAGCACTTCGTGCTCGAAGGCCGCGTCACTGAGGAAGTCGCCCTGCGCATCATCAGCGACGGGGCGGCCCTGCTGCGCCAGGAGAAAACCATGCTGGAGATCGAAGCGCCCGTCACCGTGTGCGGCGACATCCACGGCCAGTTCTACGACCTGATGAAGCTGTTTGAGGTCGGCGGCCCGCCCGGCACCACTCGGTATCTGTTCCTTGGCGACTACGTTGACAGAGGCTACTTCAGTATTGAGGTGAGGGGGGCCGGCGAGGACTACTAAAGTAGAAGGACGCAACACTCGAAATGTATGGGAAATGTTTTTGAAGGTCACTTTTCGCCGAAAAAATACACTACGGAGACAGGAAGTTTTTATTTTTTCGGCACAAACATTGTTATAGCTTTCGATAGGATGCAGACCCAATGTTCATCTTTTGATATGTTGTGCCTTTCTCAGCCTCCTAAGCATTTTCTGAGAGACATAGTTTCCCATCCTTCTAGTTGAGTTGTCCTTGCTTAGACTTTGCCCCTAACTGGCAGTTAAAGTACAAACGCAAAACAAAACTGATCAGTACGCGTGTGATCCAGTGCGCGCAAATGACAGAGTGCGCGGTTGTGATTGAGCCCAGCTTTTGAGACAGACGGCAAGGAGTCTAATAGAGTCAGGCTATTGTGGCAGAGGTCATGACGCAGTTAGTCTCACTGAGTCTCACTGCTTCTCCGGGAAACAGTTAAGCTCTCCTCTTTATTGTTGCTGTGCTCAAAACTGTTCCTGAATATAGGATTTCACGCCTAGATCCTAGTTATTAACTTACTCACCTGGGCTCCCTTCTCTCCTGTCCCCGTCCCGTCTATCTTTAAGCTATCGCATGGCCAGCTTCCTTCATCTTTTATTTCTTTCCCCATTTCTTACTCGCCTCCGTAGTCTCTACGGATGGATATTTTGGCAAGTCGAGGCGACACGTTCGACAGACTTTTCAAGGCCATTCGCTGGGCTAATTAATTCCGCGGAGTTGCTAGGGCGGAGCAGAGGCGGGTGGGCACCTCATCTTACCTGGGGCTGACCGAGGAGGGTGGCATGAATATCGGAGCCGAACTTAACAACTAATCTTTAACTTCGTTTTACTTGTAATTCAGTCTGCCAGCTACAGCTTGTACGTGTGTATTATGCTAGTTATGAGTTCGTTCAATATGCAGTTATGAGTCCATCAATGATTATTTCTGTAAACAGCAACCCGCTGCGATCCCTTCAACTGAGATACTTTCAATTAGTGACTCATGAGATTCCGTCAATTGAGAATCGGTCGGTCAATTGGGATTCCATCGATTGGGATTCCATCAACAGGGATTCTATCTATTGGGATTCCATCAATTGGGATTCCATCAATTGGGATTCCATCGATTGGGATTCCATCAATTGGGATTCCCATCAATTGGGATTCCTATCAATTGGGATTCCATCAATTGGGATTCTATCTATTGGGATTCCATCAACAGGGATTCCCATCAATTGGGATTCCATCAATTGGGACTCCATCAATTGGGATTCCATCAATTGGGATTCCATCAATTGGGATTCCATCAATTGGGATTCCATCAATTGGGATTCCATCAATTGGGATTCCATCAACAGGGATTCTATCTATTGGGATTCCATCAATTGGGATTCCATCAATTGGGATTCCCATCAATTGGGATTACATCAATTGGGATTCCCATCAATTGGGATTCCCATCAATTGGGATTACATCAATTGGGATTCCCATCAATTGGGATTACATCAATTGGGATTCCATCAATTGGGATTCCATCAATTGGGATTCCCATCAATTGGGATTCCATCAATTGGGATTCCCATCAATTGGGATTCCATCAATTGGGATTCCCATCAATTGGGATTCCATCAACTGGGGTTCTATCAATTGGAATTCGGTCAATTGGGACTCCGTCAATTGGGATTCCATCAATTTAGTACTAAAATGTGAGATGATTACTAAAGCGTAAACTAATAAAAGTGCTCAAACAGAACCTGTTAACACTCGCTATACAGAATTCGTTTTATTCGAAGATAAAAAGATTTATCTTCAGCCCAAATTTAGCGGCAATTCCCAATCTTCTATTGCAGTGCGTCCTCTACTTGTGGGCGTTGAAAATTCTGCACAGCAATATGCTGTTCCTGCTGCGAGGCAATCACGAGTGCCGGCACCTTACAGAGTATTTCACCTTCAAGCAGGAGTGTAAGCACCCTGCCTTGTCTGTTGTTTTGTATTTGATTTTCTGTACGAATTAAATATGGCAAAAAGAAATGGAGAGAACGTTGCTGCCTTGTGGATGAGAGAGGCTGTGGGAACTCTACGGGCGGGAGAGGGAGAGAGAATGAGTGATAGAGTGAGAAGTAGAGGGAGAGAATGAGGATAGAGTGAGAAGTAGAGAGAGAGAATGAGGGAAAAAGTGAGAAGTAGAGAGAGAGAATGAGGGACAAAGTGAGAATTAGAGAGAGAGTGAGGATAGAGTGAGAAGTAGAGAGAGAATGAGTGATAGAGTGAGAAGTAGAGGGAGAGAATGAGGATAGAGTGAGAAGTAGAGAGAGAGAATGAGGGACAAAGTGAGAAGTAGAGAGAGAGAATGAGGATAGAGTGAGAAGTAGAGATAGAGTGAGGATAGAGTGAGAAGTAGAGAGAGAGAATGAGGGACAAAGTGAGAAGTAGAGGGAGAGAATGAGGAGTAGAGTAAGAAGTAGAGAGGGGGAGAATGATGGATAGAGAGCGAGAAGTAGAGGGAATGGGAGATAGTGACAAGTAGAGGAGGAAGAATGAAGAGTGGAGTGAAAGGTGGGGGTAGAGAATGAGAGGTAGAGTGTGAACAGTATAGAGGAGAAGAGGGAATGAGCAATGGAGGGAGAGAAGCAGGGAGTGAAACAATTTTGAGAAATCTCGGACAGTCAGCATAGAGTCGGTGTGAATTAAAACGGGGCAGAGGCAAACTTTCTATGAACTTAAAGGCAGGGAGGCAGAGAGAGGCTCTGATTCGGGCGGCAAAGCGGCAAGCAAAATTGCACACTCCAGATTTTCTTAATCTCTAATTAAGTTTGGGACAGAAGTCGCTCTGGACCAGAATGTTTAACTAGCCAGTTTAGCCATAAGCCTGCTTACCCATGGCGCTTCTTCCCTCCCTGCGCGGTTGTCCCCGCCGTGATCTCGTGTTTGTTCGCGCAAATAGTTGTTGAATAAACAGAGCTGGCTGGCTAAAACTCCTGGACTCCCAGCTGTAGTTTAGGCGTTGACTGATGTTAGCTCTCAGCAAAGAGACGCTAGAAAGCATTGAGATAGAGAGGGCGACCGCCGCATCGCGGCTGCTTTTCATTCTGCCATGCCCGTGGGTTGCTTTCTTTGAGCTCGAGAGTTCGGGACCGCCTTCAGGGGCCTTTTTGCAGCTGCTTATTTTGGAAATATAATTATAGAAAGATAGACCGCATTGAAATTGAAGGCAGGGAGATTGAAAGGGATGGAGAGTGAATTAAGGATAAGATAGATTGATTGAAAATGAGACAATTTGGGACAGAATGTGAGACAGAGTGTGAGGCAGAATGTGAGACAGACTGTGAGGCAGAATGTGAGACAGACTGTGAGACAGACTGTGAGGCAGAATGTGAGACAGACTGTGAGGCAGAATGTGAGACAGACTGTGAGACAGACTGTGAGGCTGAATGTGAGACAGACTGTGAGACAGACTGTGAGACAGACTGTGAGACAGAATGTGAGACAGACTGTGAGGCAGAATGTGAGACAGACTGTGAGACAGACTGTGAGACAGAATATGAGGCAGAATGTGAGACAGAATGTGAGACAGACTGTGAGACAGACTGTGAGACAGACTGTGAGACAGACTATGAGGCAGAATGTGAGACAGACTGTGAGACAGACTTTGAGACAGACTGTGAGACAGACTGTGAGACAGAATGTGAGACAGAGTGTGAGACAGACTATGAGGCAGAATGTGAGACAGAATGTGAGACAGACTGTGAGACAGACTGTGAGACAGACTGTGAGACAGACTGTGAGACAGACTATGAGGCAGAATGTGAGACAGACTGTGAGACAGACTTTGAGACAGACTGTGAGACAGACTGTGAGACAGAATGTGAGACAGAGTGTGAGACAGACTATGAGGCAGAATGTGAGACAGAATGTGAGACAGACTGTGAGACAGACTGTGAGACAGACTGTGAGACAGACTGTGAGACAGACTGTGAGGCAGAATGTGAGACAGACTATGAGGCAGAATGTGAGACAGACTGTGAGACAGACTTTGAGACAGACTGTGAGACAGACTGTGAGACAGACTGTGAGACAGACTGTGAGACAGACTGTGAGACAGACTGTGAGACAGACTGTGAGACAGACTGTGAGACAGACTGTGAGACAAAATGTGAGACAGACTGTGAGACAGACTGTGAGACAGACTGTGAGACAGAATGTGAGACAGACTGTGAGGCAGAATGTGAGACAGACTGTGAGGCAGAATGTGAGACAGACTGTGAGGCAGAATGTGAGACAGACTGTGAGGCAGACTGTGAGGCAGACTGTGAGACAGACTGTGAGACAGACTGTGAGGCAGAATGTGAGACAGACTGTGAGGCAGAATGTGAGGCAGACTGTGAGGCAGACTGTGAGACAGACTGTGAGACAGACTGTGAGGCAGAATGTGAGACAGACTATGAGGCAGAACGTGAGACAGACTGTGAGGCAGAATGTGAGACAGACTGTGAGACAGACTGTGAGGCAGACTGTGAGACAGACTGTGAGACAGACTGTGAGACAGACTGTGAGGCAGAATGTGAGACAGACTGTGAGGCAGAATGTGAGACAGACTGTGAGACAGACTGTGAGGCAGAATGTGAGACAGACTGTGAGGCAGAATGTGAGACAGACTGTGAGGCAGAATGTGAGACAGACTGTGAGGCAGAATGTGAGACAGACTGTGAGACAGACTGTGAGACAGACTGTGAGACAGACTGTGAGGCAGAATGTGAGACAGACTGTGAGGCAGAATGTGAGACAGACTGTGAGACAGACTATGAGGCAGAACGTGAGACAGACTGTGAGGCAGAATGTGAGACAGACTGTGAGACAGACTGTGAGGCAGACTGTGAGACAGACTGTGAGACAGACTGTGAGACAGACTGTGAGGCAGAATGTGAGACAGACTGTGAGGCAGAATGTGAGACAGACTGTGAGACAGACTGTGAGGCAGAATGTGAGACAGACTGTGAGGCAGAATGTGAGACAGACTGTGAGGCAGAATGTGAGACAGACTGTGAGACAGACTGTGAGACAGACTGTGAGACAGACTGTGAGACAGACTATGAGGCAGAATGTGAGACAGACTGTGAGACAGACTTTGAGACAGACTGTGAGACAGACTGTGAGACAGAATGTGAGACAGAGTGTGAGACAGACTATGAGGCAGAATGTGAGACAGAATGTGAGACAGACTGTGAGACAGAATGTGAGACAGAGTGTGAGACAGACTATGAGGCAGAATGTGAGACAGAATGTGAGACAGACTGTGAGACAGACTGTGAGACAGAATGTGAGACAGACTGTGAGACAGACTTTGAGACAGACTTTGAGACAGACTGTGAGACAGACTGTGAGACAGACTGTGAGACAGACTGTGAGACAGACTGTGAGACAGACTGTGAGACAGACTGTGAGACAGACTGTGAGACAAAATGTGAGACAGACTGTGAGACAGACTGTGAGACAGACTGTGAGACAGAATGTGAGACAGACTGTGAGGCAGAATGTGAGACAGACTGTGAGGCAGAATGTGAGACAGACTGTGAGGCAGAATGTGAGACAGACTGTGAGGCAGAATGTGAGACAGACTGTGAGACAGACTGTGAGACAGACTGTGAGGCAGAATGTGAGACAGACTGTGAGGCAGAATGTGAGACAGACTGTGAGACAGACTATGAGGCAGAACGTGAGACAGACTGTGAGGCAGAATGTGAGACAGACTGTGAGACAGACTGTGAGGCAGACTGTGAGACAGACTGTGAGACAGACTGTGAGACAGACTGTGAGGCAGAATGTGAGACAGACTGTGAGGCAGAATGTGAGACAGACTGTGAGACAGACTGTGAGGCAGAATGTGAGACAGACTGTGAGGCAGAATGTGAGACAGACTGTGAGGCAGAATGTGAGACAGACTGTGAGGCAGAATGTGAGACAGACTGTGAGGCAGAATGTGAGACAGACTGTGAGACAGACTGTGAGACAGACTGTGAGGCAGAATGTGAGACAGACTGTGAGGCAGAATGTGAGACAGACTGTGAGACAGACTATGAGGCAGAACGTGAGACAGACTGTGAGGCAGAATGTGAGACAGACTGTGAGGCAGAATGTGAGACAGACTGTGAGGCAGAATGTGAGACCGACTGTGAGACAGACTGTGAGACAGACTGTGAGGCAGAATGTGAGACAGACTGTGAGGCAGAATGTGAGACAGACTGTGAGACAGACTATGAGGCAGAACGTGAGACAGACTGTGAGGCAGAATGTGAGACAGACTGTGAGACAGACTATGAGGCAGAACGTGAGACAGACTGTGAGGCAGAATGTGAGACAGACTGTGAGGCAGAATGTGAGACAGACTGTGAGGCAGAATGTGAGACAGACTGTGAGGCAGAATGTGAGACAGACTGTGAGGCAGAATGTGAGACAGACTGTGAGACAGACTGTGAGACAGACTGTGAGGCAGAATGTGAGACAGACTGTGAGGCAGAATGTGAGACAGACTGTGAGACAGACTATGAGGCAGAACGTGAGACAGACTGTGAGGCAGAATGTGAGACAGACTGTGAGACAGACTATGAGGCAGACTGTGAGACAGACTGTGAGACAGACTGTGAGACAGACTGTGAGGCAGAATGTGAGACAGACTGTGAGGCAGAATGTGAGACAGACTGTGAGACAGACTGTGAGATTAATATCTACTAACTTCGCTAAACTAAAGTTGCTGCATGCTAATGACTAACTAAACTGAGATTCGAACCCGGGCCCTCCAGGCAAGATCAAATATTCCGAACGGGTCTACGACGCCTGCATGGACGCCTTCGACTGCCTGCCGCTGGCCGCCCTCATGAACCAGCAGTTCCTGTGCGTCCACGGCGGCCTCAGCCCGGAGGTGCACAACCTCGACGATATTCGGAAGGTGCGTTTCCGCCTGGATGACTAGTTAAGCAGAGTTGGCTGCGGTTAGTACGCGGCTAGGCTGAAGAGGAAGCTCTAGCTACTCTGAGTGAGTAGCGGTGATTCCAGCGCTTAGTCTACAATTACAGCGCTTAGTCTACAATTACAGCGCTTAGTCTACGATTACAGCGCTTAGTCTACGATTACAGCGCTTAGTCTACGATTACAGCGCTTAGTCTACGATTCCAGCGCTTAGTCTACAATTACAGCGCTTAGTCTACGATTCCAGCGCTTAGTCTTTTCCAGTGCTTTGTTTCTAATACTTAGTCTACGATTCCAACCCTTAGTCTACGATTTCAGCGCTCAGTCTACAATTACAGCGCTTAGTCTACGATTCCAGCGCTTAGTCTACGATTCCAGCGCTTAGTCTCTTATTCTAGCGCTTTGTTTCTAATACTTAGTCTACGATTCCAACCCTTAGTCTACGATTTCAGCGCTCAGTCTACAATTACAGCGCTTAGTCTACGATTCCAGCGCTTAGTCTACGATTCCAGCGCTTAGTCTACGATTCCAGCCTTAGTCTACAATTACAGAGCTTAGTCTACGATTACAGCGCTTTTTATACGATTACAGCCCTTTGTTGCTAATAGCTGTGCTTAGTCTGCAGTTCTCAGTCCAAGAATTATCCAAGCTAAATTATAAAGCAATTCATTTTGCAGATTGACCGTTTCAAAGAACCGCCAGCTTTCGGCCCCATGTGTGACCTGCTCTGGTCGGACCCTCTGGAGGATTTTGGCCAAGAGAAAAATCTCGACCACTTCACGCACAACAGCGTGCGCGGCTGCTCATATTTTTATAGTTATTCAGCTTGCTGCGATTTCCTAGCCAGCAACAACCTGCTGTCAATCATCAGGGCGCACGAGGCCCAGGATGCCGGGTGAGTCAGGCTGTTGGCGTGCTTGACTGTGTCTTTGCCTGGTCCAAACATCTGACTCTTTTGGAAGCCAAAATGTACAATTGTACAGTCAATGTTTGGACCATAGACTATACTATCTATGGCCAGAAATCGAAGTGCCGAAAAATCCAAAAAACACAAAAAATCCAATGCTGGGAGTTTCAAAGCCAAGATGCAAGGTGACGGGAGGGCTGAATAAGCGAGCATGTGTATTTTTTTACAATATTTGACTATTTTAGACCCGTAGCCTCGAGAATATTCTATATTCACTTGAACTGCACTGGGTCGCCTTCATAAACCCGAAATATAACAAACCCGAAATATCACGAACCCGAAGCATCACAAACCCGAAAAATTACTATTTTTTCCCAAATTGCTAGAACTTTCGAAGTTATGATATTTCGGGTTTGTGATATTTCAGGTTTATGATATTTCGGGTTTGTGATGCCCCCCCCCCACTTCACTCACTTGAGGTGAGGGGCTAAATCATCAAAATACCCATAAAAACATCCACACTGCTATAAATCACTCGAGCTCAAGTTGCATTCAGCCTGTGCCAGACACGTATATTTAAAACGCGCGCTTGATCATGACTGTTTAGCTGGGGAACTGTTATATTATATGGTCGCAGTCTGAAATTAGCTTAATAGATGCTTGCGTCAATCATAAATACAAGCGTAAAGGATAGAAGACGCAGCGTTGCTCAAAAGAGAAATCTTCGCATTTGGATGGAAGCCCCCGTCCTCTTGCGTCTCTCCAAATCCCCATTAGCCGGCTTCATGTCAAACTTCCTCGTCTCGAGGCTGCGGAGCTCGGGAAGGGAAGGGGGGTCACCTGAAATTACCCGGCGCGCATTATTCGGCAACTGAGATAATTGTCCGCTAGCCTGACCAGAGGACAAGAAGCTTCCTGCAGCTGCTAGTCCCATGTTACCCTCATCCTCTCTTCCCCTCCTATTTAGGAAACTCCCCTATCCTCTTTCATTCTCCCAGCCCCCCCCCCCCTGCCGGGAGATTAGTGTCGAAGTCGGGCTGCACTCGGGAATGAGAATTAAATAAAGCCGACAGAACTGAAACAGAATTGAGAAGGGAGTTGTGAGAGACAGTGAGCGAGTGAGCAAGACCGCGGCTCTGCCATCATCTCCTTTGACTAGGAGGTGTGCCGGTCTTCTTTGCGCTCTCGTCCCCCTCCTGGGAGAATTTCGGCACTCTCTCGGACATCGCCATGGCATGAATATTTCAGCGCCTTGAAGAGCGGGGCATTGGGAACTGCAGGATGGGGGATGGATATTATTTTATGCTCCCAGCGGCCTCTGTGCTTCTTTTTTCTGTCCCTGTGTCCTTTCGCCGCTCATTTCTTGAGTGCAGTTATTTTTGCTTTGCCTAAATGGCCAATGAACTACATTTTACAGACTTATGCGGCAGTAATATTTAACACTAAACATTTTTGCACTCTTATTCACTGTATTTGTTAAACAAATCGATTCCAATGGCCGCCCTTCCACCCCGCCCGCTTCGCCCTCCGCAGCTACCGAATGTACCGGAAAAGCCAATCCACCGGCTTTCCCTCGCTGATTACCATCTTCAGTGCGCCCAACTACCTGGACGTGTATAATAACAAAGGTGCGTACAGGTGTCTGTGTCTGAGTGTCTGTGTCTGAGTGTCTGTGTCTGAGTGTCTGTGTCTGAGTGTCTGTGTCCGAGTGTCTGTGTCTGAGTGTCTGTGTCTGAGTGTCTGTGTCCGAGTGTCTGTGTCTGAGTGTCTGTGTCTGAGTGTCTGTGTCTGAGTGTCTGTGTCTGAGTGTCTGTGTCTGAGTGTCTGTGTCTGAGTGTCTGTGTCTGAGTGTCTGTGTCTGAGTGTCTGTGTCTGAGTGTCTGTGTCTGAGTGTCTGTGTCTGAGTGTCTGTGTCCGAGTGTCTGTGTCTGAGTGTCTGTGTCTGTGTCTGTGTCTGAGTGTCTGTGTCTGAGTGTCTGTGTCTGAGTGTCTGTGTCTGAGTGTCTGTGTCCGAGTGTCTGTGTCTGAGTGTCTGTGTCTGTGTCTGTGTCTGAGTGTCTGTGTCTGAGTGTCTGTGTCTGAGTGTCTGTGTCTGAGTGTCTGTGTCTGAGTGTCTGTGTCTGAGTGTCTGTGTCTGAGTGTCTGTGTCTGAGTGTCTGTGTCTGAGTGTCTGTGTCTGAGTGTCTGTGTCTGAGTGTCTGTGTCTGAGTGTCTGTGTCTGAGTGTCTGTGTCTGAGTGTCTGTGTCTGAGTGTCTGTGTCTGAGTGTCTGTGTCTGAGTGTCTGTGTCTGAGTGTCTGTGTCTGAGTGTCTGTGTCTGAGTGTCTGTGTCTGAGTGTCTGTGTCTGAGTGTCTGTGTCTGAGTGTCTGTGTCTGAGTGTCTGTGTCTGAGTGTCTGTGTCTGAGTGTCTGTGTCTGAGTGTCTGTGTCTGAGTGTCTGTGTCTGAGTGTCTGTGTCTGAGTGTCTGTGTCTGAGTGTCTGTGTCTGAGTGTCTGTGTCTGAGTGTCTGTGTCTGAGTGTCTGTGTCCGAGTGTCTGTGTCTGAGTGTCTGTGTCTGAGTGTCTGTGTCTGAGTGTCTGTGTCTGAGTGTCTGTGTCTGAGTGTCTGTGTCTGAGTGTCTGTGTCTGAGTGTCTGTGTCTGAGTGTCTGTGTCTGAGTGTCTGTGTCTGAGTGTCTGTGTCTGAGTGTCTGTGTCTGAGTGTCTGTGTCTGAGTGTCTGTGTCTGAGTGTCTGTGTCTGAGTGTCTGTGTCTGAGTGTCTGTGTCTGAGTGTCTGTGTCTGAGTGTCTGTGTCTGAGTGTCTGTGTCCGAGTGTCTGTGTCTGAGTGTCTGTGTCTGAGTGTCTGTGTCTGAGTGTCTGTGTCTGAGTGTCTGTGTCTGTGTCTGTGTCTGAGTGTCTGTGTCTGAGTGTCTGTGTCTGAGTGTCTGTGTCTGTGTCTGAGTGTCTGTGTCTGAGTGTCTGTGTCTGAGTGTCTGTGTCTGAGTGTCTGTGTCTGAGTGTCTGTGTCTGAGTGTCTGTGTCTGAGTGTCTGTGTCTGAGTGTCTGTGTCTGAGTGTCTGTGTCTGAGTGTCTGTGTCTGAGTGTCTGTGTCTGAGTGTCTGTGTCTGAGTGTCTGTGTCTGAGTGTCTGTGTCTGAGTGTCTGTGTCTGAGTGTCTGTGTCTGAGTGTCTGTGTCTGAGTGTCTGTGTCTGAGTGTCTGTGTCTGAGTGTCTGTGTCTGAGTGTCTGTGTCTGAGTGTCTGTGTCTGAGTGTCTGTGTCTGAGTGTCTGTGTCTGAGTGTCTGTGTCTGAGTGTCTGTGTCTGAGTGTCTGTGTCTGAGTGTCTGTGTCTGAGTGTCTGTGTCTGAGTGTCTGTGTCTGAGTGTCTGTGTCTGAGTGTCTGTGTCTGAGTGTCTGTGTCTGAGTGTCTGTGTCTGAGTGTCTGTGTCTGTGTCTGTGTCTGAGTGTCTGTGTCCGAGTGTCTGTGTCTGAGTGTCTGTGTCTGAGTGTCTGTGTCTGAGTGTCTGTGTCTGAGTGTCTGTGTCTGAGTGTCTGTGTCCGAGTGTCTGTGTCTGAGTGTCTGTGTCTGAGTGTCTGTGTCTGAGTGTCTGTGTCTGAGTGTCTGTGTCTGAGTGTCTGTGTCTGAGTGTCTGTGTCTGAGTGTCTGTGTCTGAGTGTCTGTGTCTGAGTGTCTGTGTCTGAGTGTCTGTGTCTGAGTGTCTGTGTCTGAGTGTCTGTGTCTGAGTGTCTGTGTCTGAGTGTCTGTGTCTGAGTGTCTGTGTCTGAGTGTCTGTGTCTGAGTGTCTGTGTCTGAGTGTCTGTGTCTGAGTGTCTGTGTCTGAGTGTCTGTGTCTGAGTGTCTGTGTCTGAGTGTCTGTGTCTGAGTGTCTGTGTCCGAGTGTCTGTGTCTGAGTGTCTGTGTCTGTGTCTGTGTCTGAGTGTCTGTGTCTGAGTGTCTGTGTCTGAGTGTCTGTGTCTGAGTGTCTGTGTCCGAGTGTCTGTGTCTGAGTGTCTGTGTCTGTGTCTGTGTCTGAGTGTCTGTGTCTGAGTGTCTGTGTCTGAGTGTCTGTGTCTGAGTGTCTGTGTCTGAGTGTCTGTGTCTGAGTGTCTGTGTCTGAGTGTCTGTGTCTGAGTGTCTGTGTCTGAGTGTCTGTGTCTGAGTGTCTGTGTCTGAGTGTCTGTGTCTGAGTGTCTGTGTCTGAGTGTCTGTGTCTGAGTGTCTGTGTCTGAGTGTCTGTGTCTGAGTGTCTGTGTCTGAGTGTCTGTGTCTGAGTGTCTGTGTCTGAGTGTCTGTGTCTGAGTGTCTGTGTCTGAGTGTCTGTGTCTGAGTGTCTGTGTCTGAGTGTCTGTGTCTGAGTGTCTGTGTCTGAGTGTCTGTGTCTGAGTGTCTGTGTCTGAGTGTCTGTGTCTGAGTGTCTGTGTCTGAGTGTCTGTGTCTGAGTGTCTGTGTCTGAGTGTCTGTGTCTGAGTGTCTGTGTCTGAGTGTCTGTGTCTGAGTGTCTGTGTCTGAGTGTCTGTGTCTGAGTGTCTGTGTCTGAGTGTCTGTGTCTGAGTGTCTGTGTCTGAGTGTCTGTGTCTGAGTGTCTGTGTCTGAGTGTCTGTGTCTGAGTGTCTGTGTCTGAGTGTCTGTGTCTGAGTGTCTGTGTCTGAGTGTCTGTGTCTGAGTGTCTGTGTCTGAGTGTCTGTGTCTGAGTGTCTGTGTCTGAGTGTCTGTGTCTGAGTGTCTGTGTCTGAGTGTCTGTGTCTGAGTGTCTGTGTCTGAGTGTCTGTGTCTGAGTGTCTGTGTCTGAGTGTCTGTGTCTGAGTGTCTGTGTCTGAGTGTCTGTGTCTGAGTGTCTGTGTCTGAGTGTCTGTGTCTGAGTGTCTGTGTCTGAGTGTCTGTGTCTGAGTGTCTGTGTCTGAGTGTCTGTGTCTGAGTGTCTGTGTCTGAGTGTCTGTGTCTGAGTGTCTGTGTCTGAGTGTCTGTGTCTGAGTGTCTGTGTCTGAGTGTCTGTGTCTGAGTGTCTGTGTCTGAGTGTCTGTGTCTGAGTGTCTGTGTCTGAGTGTCTGTGTCTGAGTGTCTGTGTCTGAGTGTCTGTGTCTGAGTGTCTGTGTCTGAGTGTCTGTGTCTGAGTGTCTGTGTCTGAGTGTCTGTGTCTGAGTGTCTGTGTCTGAGTGTCTGTGTCTGAGTGTCTGTGTCTGAGTGTCTGTGTCTGAGTGTCTGTGTCTGAGTGTCTGTGTCTGAGTGTCTGTGTCTGAGTGTCTGTGTCTGAGTGTCTGTGTCTGAGTGTCTGTGTCTGAGTGTCTGTGTCTGAGTGTCTGTGTCTGAGTGTCTGTGTCCGAGTGTCTGTGTCTGAGTGTCTGTGTCTGAGTGTCTGTGTCTGAGCGTCTGTGTCTGAGTGTCTGTGTCTGAGTGTCTGTGTCTGAGTGTCTGTGTCTGAGCGTCTGTGTCTGAGTGTCTGTGTCTGAGTGTCTGTGTCTGAGTGTCTGTGTCTGAGTGTCTGTGTCTGAGTGTCTGTGTCTGAGTGTCTGTGTCTGAGTGTCTGTGTCTGAGTGTCTGTGTCTGAGTGTCTGTGTCTGAGTGTCTGTGTCTGAGTGTCTGTGTCCGAGTGTCTGTGTCTGAGTGTCTGTGTCTGAGTGTCTGTGTCTGAGTGCCTGTGTCCGAGTGTCTGTGTCTGAGTGTCTGTGTCTGAGTGTCTGTGTCTGAGTGTCTGTGTCCGAGTGTCTGTGTCTGAGTGTCTGTGTCTGTGTCTGTGTCTGAGTGTCTGTGTCTGAGTGTATTAGTGTATCTTAGTGTCTTAGTGTCTGTGTCTGAGTGGCTGAGTGTCTGAGTGTCTTAGTGTCTTTGTGCCTGAGTGCCTGAGGATCTGATGGTTAATAGTGTTTGAGTGCTATGCGTCTTAGCGTCTGAGTGTTTTGGGTCTGTCTATTGTTACGACCGGTACTTATGTGTCCCTTTAATTTTCTATGCATATTTGTTGTGTTAAATTGTTTAGTAGAGCTGTCAGTTAAAATTTTTGTTTTAATTATTTGCTACCTACGCGAAGTTCAGTTGGCCACGCCAGGCAATGGCCTTTTATCAGCCAGCTAGTGGTTGCCGCGACCCCCTATCCTTAATCCCAGGCCAAAGCGCGGTCTTGAATCTGGGATCTGGGGCTTCCTAGGCTTGGCAATGGCGGAACAAATCTGAAATTTGTTTCCTCTTTTTGTCTACGAAATTGTTTTTCCTTGCTAGGCCTGTCCGGCAACCGGTTCAGGGGCTTTCAATGCAGCCAGCCCAGGCCCTTGACAACTGGGGAAGGGAATGTTAAGGGAGGGTTGACTCCAGCTTTGAAGCCGGAGATCTAGTAAATCCCTTGGGGCATGCGGCGTTGGGTGGTGGGGGCAGTCAGGTTGTCACCGCTTGTAATCAGAGCGGGATTAGCGCCTGCTCAGAGCCTGTTATTCTGTCTGAGCTCCAGCGACAGTCCGAAGCGCATCTTTGATTAATTAGACTCAGGTGCACCCGGGCAGGTAATCAGTCCCCAGGACTTGTCCCTCCTCGCTCTGCCCGCCAGCCCTCTGCAAAAATTTGGTTAAACAGTTTTATCTAATTGAAAACGAAACATGCAAATCTTTGATTGCTATCGTATGCTCGAGTTTTTTATTCTATATCTTTACTGCACTACTTAGAAACCTCGCTAGTAGTAGTGCAGTGATATCGTCTTGATTTATTTGTTTCTTCCATTTTTTTAATTCACAGCCGCCATCTTAAAGTACGAAAACAACGTGATGAACATCCGCCAGTTTAACTGCTCACCGCATCCTTATTGGCTGCCAAACTTTATGGACGTCTTCACCTGGAGTCTGCCGTTTGTTGGAGAGAAAGGTGGGTTGAGTTTGCGACCTGAGGTTTCAACATATAATTATTAATGCGATATACGAGCCTGACTCATCGCATATTGTAGAGGGGATACGTAAGAGGGAGATAGGTGAGAGGCGGAGAGGAGAAAGGGAGATAGGTGCGAGAAGGACAGGGGAGAGGGAGATAGGGGAGAGGGAGTTAGGGGCGAGGAGGACAGGTGAGAGGGAGATAGGGGAGAGGGGACAGGTGAGAGGGAGATTTGGGAGAGGGGGACAGGTGAGAGTGAGATAGGGGAGAGGGACAGATGAGAGGGAGATAGGGGAGAGGAGGACAGGTGAGAGGGAGATAGGGGAGAGGGGGGACAGGTGAGAGGAACAGATGAGAGGGAGATAGGTAAGAGGGGAATAATTGATGGGGGATAGGTGATAGAGAGGTAGGCGAGAGGGGCAGGTGATAGTGGAATAAGTGCAAGGGGGGTAGGAGAAAGGGAAATCGGTGAGAGGGAGATATGTGAAAGGTAAATAAATGCAACTGGGATCACCTGTGAGAGAAGGATAGGTGAGAGGGTGATTTGTAATAGAGTAAGGCTATAAGAGACCTACGCGAGCTGGGTTTAGGGTTAGTTACTTACCAGAAAAAGCGCTAATACAAGCAGCAGTATTGAAGCCGGAATTTTTTCTCTCCCTTGCAATTTCAGTCACGGAGATGCTTGTGAACGTGTTGAGCATCTGCTCAGACGACGAA
Organism: Macrostomum lignano; assembly: GCA_002269645.1. Taxonomy (NCBI): domain Eukaryota; kingdom Metazoa; phylum Platyhelminthes; family Macrostomidae; genus Macrostomum; species Macrostomum lignano. The sequence continues at coordinate 475,897 of NIVC01000391.1, forward strand.
CTGCTCAACGAAGGCGAAGAAGCCATGGACGGTGAGTGGCCGCCCCTGCGCTTTCTGCTCTGCGGAGCGCTACATTTTGTTACATTTTGTTTGTGCTGACTGAGTTTCTTTGTGTCCGCGCTTCCCGCTTTTGTTTTTCGTCCATAAACAACCCAGAAAAAGCAGAAAATGCTGATTCAGATTATGCACCTGCAATGGCTTTCTTTTAGTGTCATAGACTATGACAGTTATTGTCTTATTTATGTGTACCAGCAGTTACCCGCGTGTCTCCACCGCCAACCCAAACGGTGTCGCTTCAGGAATTGTGGATATTTATGTCTGTCATATTTTGCGCTTTTATTTTATCGGTTTGATTATTTCAAATCCCCGCGACTTTATTCAGGCCACGAATCGCCCAGTCGTGGTAAGCATTAAAAGTTACGACAAGAGAGCTGCTTAAAAGGGGCGCATTCGAAAATTTAAACACCTGGTATTGCCCTACATGCGAGTTTGCACAGGTGCACGAATGCGCTTGCATCTCTTAGCACCGTTCGCGACTGTTATTGTTATTCTTAATTTACGCTCGTATCAAGCAATTGACCATTGGTATGACCACTAATAATAACGGGATCCTAATTGCATGGAATCTGACTAGAATATAGGATACGGAGAGTCGGCAGAAACACCTTACCTTTCAATTCGTTAATCTACTTGTTAGCCCTGTTTTACCTTAATGCTCATACGAGCTTAACTGCAATCCTGTTAGAGACATTCCTGCACACGATATTGCCTGTTTCAAAACTAAATTATAGGTACAGCATTCAATTTCTCGCAGGCACAAAATTTCTAGTATGCTGCTTGATGCGGAAATCTTCTGACGCAAGTGAAGCTGCTGTTCAGTTTCGGGGCTCGGATATATAGGTACAATTTTTGCACAAAATTGGGCACCTTTCAAATTGATCAAGTGTCAGGACGAAGTACTCGTAGATTTTTTCTGATCAAACTCTAGACGTTACTCACTGTATTATCAGTTTGGTACTTTAGACTAGAAATCTTTAAAGTTCCGGGAAGCTCTTAACAGGACCATTGGACCATATTGAAGTATTGAAATTGCACCATGTAAGGGAAACTCCCCTTAGGGAAACTCCGAACATTGAGCTGTCATTGCTCCAGTTAAGTATATTGAACTAGCCAATCTGGCCCCTCTGGGGAACTCCAAAAATTGAGATACCATTGCTCCAGTTTAGTATATTGGACCAGCCAATCTGCCCCCCCCCTCTGGGGAATTCCGAACATTGAGCTACCATTGCTCCAGTTTAGTGTATTGAACTAGCCAATCTGCCCCCCTCTGGGGAATTCCGAAAATTGAGCTACCATTGTTTCAGTTTAGTATATTGGACCAGCCAATCTGCCCCCCTCTGGGGAATTCCGAACATTGGGCTGTCATTGCTCCAGTTTAGTATACTGGACTAGCCAATCTGCCCCCCTCCGGGCAACTCCGAACATTGAGCTATTAGTCCTTCTGTTTAGTAAATAAAAACCGGTTCATATTACCACCAGTCGCTCGGTGGGTCAAACATTTTTCGTGAATTCTTAAATGAATCTGAACCAATATTACACTGATTTGAGTAAATTAGTTGACCAGAAAAGCTACTAGCGATAACGTGAACCCGCCTTTAGACCTTGACCAACGCTACCAGTTAATTATAATTTCAAACACTTAATTCCATTCATCAGAAAATAAATCTAAGAACGATTATGTAATCTTTTCTGCTCTGCTCAAAATTTGCCAGAAATAATTGAGAATGGCTCAATTACGAAGCCAAAAAGAGGTGAGGCTAAATTGCTTCATGATTTTTAGCTTGAGAGGTCAAAAAAGCTCCGATTTATGAATTCAACGCAGTGCAGCTGTGTTGCGCTGCTCAAAGTTGTCACAGTTCAGACAGTGCGACTCGGGTGTTACCTAAGTTGTCTGTTGCGTACTCTAAAGTCACTTGATTGTGTCTCACTTGTCACGCAATGTTTTATTATGTTTTAAACATGTTATTTTGCTAGTATTAAGCAGCTAAGCAGGTACACAAAATTCTCTCTATTTCAGTGCCGTCAGGTAAGAAAAATCTGTTTCTATGCATTAGGCGGCCAGGTGCACCATTTGTTAAAGCTTGTATCTTCTCGATTTCCACTGCTCTCTTGCAAAAATATTTTCTTCATTTTTTATTCTTGTCTGTCTTTTCCGAAAGTTATCTTTCATACATTTATTTTTCTATTTTGTCTTCGCATTTTCCGGCGCTTAAAGAATTTTTTTTTCTTTTTTTACTTAAAGCAGCGTCTGTGCCTTATTTATTGTTGGGATCAAGAAAAAACGGAGGCTGATTAGGATACAGACAAGATGGCAAGTTGGCTTTCTAATTTTATTAATGAATTTGAGGTAGGGTAATTACTTACGGAATGATACAAAATCTTAGCATTCGATAGTTCAGGAATTATACTAAATATGACTGTGCTTAGTAGCATAAATCTATGTCTATTTGAAATAAAATTGCTTGTCTTGTTATAGTACGGCAATTTTCTGTGTACTGCGTATCTTGGGGTGCTCACCTGACCTATAATAGTCTACCAGACAGTTAAAAGTGCAACACCAAAAACCAATAATTTGGGAATCTGAGGTGCTGGTTGTACTCGGATGGTCAATGCTGCTTTCTGTCTGATTTTGTCCGTGTCCCTGTATTTAGCTCGTAATTCTTTGCCGCCATTTCCGGCCGGTCTATCGGTGGTTTTTCGTGTTGCTTGAAATTGTTTCCTTATATATTTATAAAATCTTGCTATCGCAGTGCGGTAAGTACGCTTAGGGGTGCATTATGAATTTCCCACAAATTTAAACCAAGAATTATTAATCTTCAGGAAATTTATTGTCCCTTGTTGGCCAGCGTAAGTGCTTGAAACAGTTCGGGCTTCAGTATAAGCTAAACTGTAAAGTCATCTGTCTGATGTAATGTTTGACAACTTTAACAATTTAAAGTTTTTTTTGACGCGGCAGTGGCAGATTGTTTAGTATGTAACTGAGTTGAATAATGTTCGAAATTATCCGGCCATTGTATATAATAACGCATGGCAATAGCAGTTTTGACAACAAATATTAGAATAACTACGCTCGTTGATAGGCCACTCAAAAAACTATTATATATGCAAAAACAGTTCTCTACTTTCAGTTCAGTAGCAAAGAAGAATGCATATTCTTTATGCAAATAAGGAAGCTTGCAGACGTAAATAACTTGCTGGTTGGTTCAGCCATAATGTACTTTTAGCCGACGCCGCTGAAATGTACATGGCAGCTTCGGACGGAACACTAAGAAAGGCAATCATAATTGGGCGGCGGGGCGGAGGTATAGGGAGGTTTTCTGTGGAAAGATACAGGGTTTATGTGCGGAGTGGGGGGTTTAGAGCCAGTAAATGAGCGTTGTCCTAAAAAACTAAAAAACTTCTGTTTTACTTTCTGCTAAACTGAAAGTAGCTTACAAGCAAATTTGCAGACTGGTTGATCCAAGGACTGCTCAAGTAGAAGGACAGGAAACTACGTACGTTTATTTGAAATTTTGTGAGGCAGGTTTTACCGAAAAATGCGTTACGGAGTTTTCTAGCTTAATGACTGTGAAGCAAAATGTGTAATGGAATGATAAAATAGATTCCTTAAACCAATAAAGTCGAGTTGTGCCTTTTTATGATTTTCAGGCATGGGACATGTGCGTATGATATAAAATTAACGTAGTATTAAAAGCCTAGTTTTCTAAACGAGCGGCTTTATGAATATCAGTAGAGCTATAAGAAAGGCAGAACATATCAAAAGATGAACATTGGGTCTGCCTTACTATCAAAAGCAATAAAAGTTTTGTGCTGAAAAAAAACAAAAAACTCTTATCTCCGCGCAATGTTTTTTCGGTAAATCGGCCTCCTAAAATTTTCCAAGAAACGTAGTTTCCCGTCCTTCTACTTGAGTGGTCTTTGGGTTGATCTAGTAGATTCTAGTTGGTCTAGTCTGTGGTTTTGGCCACTATACCACAGTGGCTCCCCAATGTACATTTACCCGATGTACAAATTTCATCACGTGACTCACGGTGACTGTTTTCTGATGTTCATTATCTATCCAACCCAATCTTATCTTAGCATTTATAAAACGCTAATGCCAGGATAAGGGGAGGGATTGGTTAGATAAGAAATGTGGGAAAGCATTCGCGCGTGATGAAATTTCTACATGGGGTTAGTGTACGTTTGAGAGCAACTGTAGAATAATGGCCAACATAAGCTGCTATATTGTGTCTTGGTGAAAGTAAATATATAATGAGTAATGGGGAAAAACGCTAACCGTTGCAGCGGAACACTTACAGGCTACGGCGCGTGTTAATTAGCGTATAATAACTACACATTTTTATCACTTTGGGTTTTCAGTCAGCAAAAACTAATATGAAGATTAATATAACTTCACTGCGATTAAAATTGGTTTTGACTAAAATTGTGTATCTTCCGCGTCTAATTCTTTATTTTTAATTGTGTTTGCATTCACATGAGCTCACATTTTCTCAAATCGTTTTTCATTGTACTTTTGTCCCATTGATATGCAAGCGGCGCTAAAAATAAACTTGATCAACTTGATCTGTTATCATAGCAACCAGCAACTGAAGCGTCTCCCCCCTCCCTTGATTTTTCTTGTCACTCCGTCAGCCAACGCCATGGCCGCCCGCAAGGATGTGATTCGCAATAAGATTCGCGCAATCGGCAAGATGGCCCGCGTCTTCACCGTGCTGCGCGAGGAGTCCGAGTCTGTGCTCGAGCTCAAGGGACTCACGCCCAACGGCATGCTGCCTATGGGTGTGCTCAGCGGCGGCAAAGAGTCCCTCTCCAGCGGTGAGCAGCCGGGATCTCTTCACAGCATTGAGATTCGGATTAGCGATCTGGGATTGGGATTTGGGATTTGGGATCTGGGATTGGGAGTTGAGATTTTGGATTGGGATCTGGGACTGGGATTGGGATCTGGGATTGGGATTTGAGATCTGGGGTCGGGATTTGAGATCTGGGATCTGGGATTTGGAATTTGGGATTGGGCGGATTTGGGTTCTGGGATCTAGGATTGGATCTAGTATTAGGATTTGGGATCTAGGGTTGGGTCTAGTATTAGGATTTGGGATCTAGAATTGGATCTAGTATTAGGATTTGGGATCTAGGATTGGATCTAGTATTAGGATTTGGGATCTAGGATTGGATCTAGTATTAGGATTTGGGATCTAGAATTGGATCTAGTATTAGGATTTGGGATCTAGGATTGGATCTAGTATTAGGATTTGTATATTCGGGATCTGAAATCAGCATTCGGGATTTGGGATCTGGATTGGGCTTTGGGATCCGAGATTGGGGATCTGGGAGGGGAATCATTTGGGATCTGGCATTTAGCTATGAGCTCGGGGCAGATTCCATAGCCGCGACAAAACCCGCCTCCGCTCCACTAGCCGTGGTCGGCTTCGTGCCAAACCACAAGATCAGCGGCTTCGAGGAGGCCAAAGCCATCGACAAGGTGAACGAGCGGATGCCGCCTAGGCGCGACCCGGGGGCGCCGTCCTCGACTGCGGCTGCCGCCGGCGCTGGCGGAGGCGGCGGTGGTGGCGGCGGCTCCTCGAACCACAGCAAGTCCGGAGACTCGGCCAAGTGAGGGAGTGCTGAGCCGCGCTGAGCTGCCGCTCTGGTGAACCCCATGCCCTCCCGCCCCGTCGGTCGCACCAAGCTGTTTTTAATGTTTTCCCCTCTCTAAATTCAATAACTTTCGCTTATAATTTTCTATGCAGACTACTTGAGTCCCAAACCCAGCTAGTAGTTGATATTACTATCGGAGTAAAAAGGCGTGCCCGAGCGAAGACTATTTTGTTCTAAGCCAATCAACGCTAGGATAGACGCACCCGAACCCACAGTAGTCCCCTCATCCATTCTGTTTTTTTCTGTGCGTTTTTGTTTTATTTTTTTTATAAAATGTAACTTGCAGCTGCTTACAAGAATTACACAGGTGTAGCAAGTATTTCATTGTGAATAAGTTTAGTCTGTGTTATGAACTGTAAACTGTACCTCATCATTTATATAAATATCTGTATTACGGAACCATTAGTTTACGCCACAGATACTGTAATAACAGATATGTCACTCGCAGAATGCGCTTATCTACTCTTTTCAGTAGAAAAATTATCTTTTTTGCCTTTATATTGGTAGAATGAAAAATCTATTAAATTTTACAAAAGGGATGGCGCCCCAAGCCCCAGCCCCCAGCCAGGCCGATAAACAGTTTGGCTTTCCTCTTGCCCCTCCTGTGTCTGACTTTGATCTCTTTCCTTACTGCTCTCTCATTGGCTAAGCCAGATTGGGCCTGCCCCCCCCCTAGGCTGAGTTTCGTCCGTCTGACTTTGGCCTCCCCCCTTGCTGCTCTGCAATTGGCTGAGCCAGATTAGGCCTTCCCCTAGGCGGATTTTCGTCCGTCTTGCGTTCACTTGTGTACATCAATTTACGCTCGTTAATGCTTGCTGTTAATTCCTAACCCCATAATGCTCTTGAGGCCGCAAACCCCCGAGGAAGAAAATGAAAATTTAGCCTTGTTTGAGCTGCATTAAATTAAAAGGACACTGCGCAGACAAACTACTGAAAAATGAGTAGAAGCTCTACTTTTTTCACTTTATTTTGAGAGTTGTTTAATCTAGTTTATTTAGTTTCAGTGGTTCATGCTAATTAAATGTTCATCCACCAGTTTTCTTGTTGAAGGCTCGGCGCGGGCGACCACTTTAATGTTGGACTGCAGAATATTGAAAATGTCTGGGTTAAACACAGCCCATACCAATTCAAGCCTAATTAGTCAATACATTTTGAAGGCCGATATCCAACACGATAAAGCGCCCAGCCCGTATACTTTAGCTGCCACTGGCGCTCCCGGCTTCTGACAATGCACGTGTGCATGTACTTTTGTCATGCAAAAATATTTCATTGCAATCGCTTTGGATCTCTGATGTGTACTAGTAACCATTCGAATATCATTACTTATGGTAAAAGTTATAATTTTTTGGTTTTCGTTAGGCAAAAAATTTAACTTAACCCGCATATACACTGCGCTTTATCTCCTACTACCAGTAGCTTGACAGGCTGTTGCGCCTAAATTTAACTCGGCTTTATTTCTCCGTGCTTGTCTGATTCTTTATTCAGAGTTTTTGTAATTTTAGGAGCCATTGGGTTGGCTCCTTTTTCTGACTGGGCTAATTCCATTTTCTAAATAGGCTAATGCCATTTTCTGATTGGTTAATGTCATTTTCTGATTGGTTAAAGCCATTTTCTAATTGGTTGACGCCATTTTCTGATTCGTTAATGCCATTTTCTGATTCGTTAATGCCATTTTCTGATTAGTTAATGCCATTTTCTAATTGGTTAACGCCATTTTCTGATTGGGCTAATGCCATTTTCTAATTAGGCTAATGCCGTTTTCTGATTGGTTAATGCCATTTTCTGATTGGACTGGTGCCATTGTCTCAATTAAGTTTAGCGCGGTTGTCTCTGTATTTAGATTTGCATCATCATTTTCCCAGTTAAAATCAAGAGTTAAATAATGATTTTGTAATAATTTGTACCTGTCAATCATCTGCAGTTCAGAAACCAAAAGTTGCAGCTGTCGTTCTTTTACCCAAAGATTATTATGGAATTTATTATAGAGCTAAATTGGTCAGCTTCTGGCGTATCAGTTTGAAATCTCTGGACAGTTTTTAGGCTTTTTGGAGCCTTTTGGGTCCTGCTTTTTTACTGTGTGGAATTTTTCTGTAAATTTGTCTCTATCAGGCTCTGCTCCCACAGTTTCATAGTGTCCACAAAAAGCAATCTATTATTGATATTCAATTTGCTAACCCCCTTTCACAAATCTGGCATCAATTTTACTAACCAGTTTTTTGCTGTTATATTCTATTTGCCTCGAGATTGAAACGAATTTTTTTATGTTAAAGAGTATTATAATACTTTAGCTTTGCTGAATTGTGAATTCGATATTAAACACTTCGGCACTGCATGGCTGCTGCACTGGTGGCTCATGAAATACAGGCGTGATGATGAAGCTGGACACAGGTTATTAAAGCTTACTTATATATTTATTTGTAAGGCTGCTCCAGACTGTATTCTTTATTTCAACTATAAAGATGGTCTTGCCATGTTTTTTACTCACTTTTTATAAAGCTTTCATTAGATGACTACCTGTGCAGATCAGTGCATCAGTACCTGTGCAGATCAGTGCATCAGTACCTGTGCAGATCAGTGCATCAGTACCTGTGCAGATCAGTGCATCAGTACCTGTGCAGATCAGTGCATCAGTACCTGTGCAGATCAGTGCATCAGTACCTGTGCAGATCAGTGCATCAGTACCTGTGCAGATCAGTGCATCAGTACCTGTGCAGATCAGTGCATCAGTACCTGTGCAGATCAGTGCATCAGTACCTGTGCAGATCAGTGCATCAGTACCTGTGCAGATCAGTGCATCAGTACCTGTGCAGATCAGTGCATCAGTACCTGTGCAGATCAGTGTATCAGTACCTGTGCAGATCAGTGTATCAGTACCTGTGCAGATCAGTGCATCTCAGTACCTGTGCGGATAATAGAAACTTTGTGCTTTCATACACGCATATTAAAATGGTAAAAGATAAATTGAAATTAGCCAGCAGTATTAGTGCACGGTGCAGTCTCGCCTTCACAGCTCTTCGCCCACGTGTTCAGCGCCGAAATCGAGGAAAAACGACGACGAGCCGCCAGGCGGTTCCGCTTGCGATGACGGCTTTTTCCGGAGTTTCTCCTGCCGCCTGCCGCGACCTGGAGCAGATTTTGTAATTCTTTTTCAGCTGTAACTAAGCCCAAATATGAACTATGCGCTAAAACTGTTCTATTTAGTTATCGAAGCAATAAAAATGTCGGGAGGGCGGCGGGCACCTTGGCGCAACGCCTTTAGCGACATCGTCCCACAATCAGCGCTGAGGTAATTCCGCCAATCCCGCTGACTCAGTACACAGGTGCGCACTCATACGCTCACAGAGGTTATACACAAGGACAGCTTAAGTAGAAGGAGGAAGTAGAAGGAAGTAGAAGGACGCAACACTCGAAGTCTATGGTAAATGTTTTGAAAGCAACTTTTCGCCGAGAAATACACTACAGAGATAGGAGGTTTTAATTTTTTCAGCACAAACATTGTTATTGCTTTTGATCGGAGGCAGATCCAGTGTTCATCTTTTGATATGTTGTGCCTTTCTTATTGCTCTATCGATATTCATAAAGCTTTTCGTTCAGAAATAGTTTTAAAGGCAGGTTTTCTCATGTTAAATTGGTCTGTCACTTGAAAAAACATTAAAATAATGACAAGGCCAATATATTTAACATGAAAAATCGATTAATGCGTCGTTAGAGCAGCATGTGAGGCACAAAATAGTGTGATTACAACTTTCTCTGACACTGTTAAGAGACCCAATCAAGCTGTTTTAGTGTTGAAAATCGGGAAATTTCCTATCTCTGTAGTGTATTTTTCCGGTGAAACCTGCCTTTAAAACTATTTGTGAACAAAAAGCTTTATGAATATCGATAGAGCAATAAGAAAGGCACAACATATCAAAAGATGAACACTGGATCTGCCTCCTTTCAAAAGCAATAAAAATGTTTGTGCTGAAAAAATTAAAACCTCCTATCTCTGTAGTGTATTTTTCGGCGAAAAGTTGCCTTCAAAACATTTACCATAGACTTCGACTGTAGCGTCCTATATATATGTTACTTGAATAGTCCTTGGTTATACAACGGGCCTGACTTTCTGATCGTCAGGCTGTACACTCGCTGCCCTCATGGTTGTGAATCGCACGACAGCGACCCCTCGGCAAATTTTCGTGCACAGGCCCCAAATGAATCGCAATGAATCCAGGGGTCGCGGCTAGGGAAACAGATCGTCAAGCTGATTTTCATTTTATGTGTGAAGGTCTGTTCATTACTCTTCGTACGTGCTATAAAGACTTGCGTTTATTACGAAATGTTTTATATATTTTGTAAGGTATTATCGTATAGAATTTCAGTCATTTGGCTTAGGTCTAGTTTTCGGCGTAGATAGATTCTCAGATCCAATAGCAAGCGCGGCTAGTTGCAGTACATGCCATAGACTATATTGGCGGGGCCCTGCTGCCCGCTGAATACGTAGGCATGTGTTTATGTCTGTGGCCAAAAGTCTGTCTATGTATTGATTTGAATGCATGTTTATGGCTGCGGCCAAAAATCTCTGTGTTGATATGAAGGCGTGTTTATGTCTATGGTCGAAAGGATACAAAATCATTTTTACCTACCTCGGCGCTTACTCACCCGTCTCGCCGGCGCACTGGCACGCGGTGGCCTGAGCGTCGAGGTAGAACTCGCAGCCGAAGCCTTGCACTGTTTCGTAGAACAACCCGGCGATGCTCTTGCAGTCTGGGCATTGTGTCCGAAATGAAACTAATTATTTTTGTTGCTAGTGCGATTTTCGGTGACACAAAAGGCCGTATGCAGAAAGCTTAGTCCAGACTAGCTAGTCCGGACTTGGGTAGTTCAGTCTATAGTCTATGGTCTAGCTACCCTAGTTCTGCTATAGTAGACTGGTCTAACTTTGTGTTTCTGTATACCAAATCCAAGTCTAGACTAGCTTTTCAAGACCGGACTACCCTAGACAGAGCTTTCTGCATACGGCCCTTTGAGGCCTGCATATTCATTTACGAGTATAACTAGATGGGTCACTCACACCTGCTGAGTGCATCTGAGGATGTGTACAGCCTGTGAGACTGTGAGAGCTGAAACTCCCACCCTGTACCCTATAAGCCCTATCACACCTGGAAAAACTGGAGCTCACTGTGGTGTTCGCATCCTCAGTGGCTTTGTCCTAATCTCCAAAGGCCAATGACAACGCCCTGTGCTTACTGTCATAGTCCTTTGCATCCGGCAGTTGTCCCCTGGACCTCATTGAGTCGCACGCCTGGCTCAAGCAGGCTTTGAACTCGGATTCGCAGTCAGACTTGGCAGCATTGCAGGTGCCGTAGCAGATGTCGTGACGGTTGCAGCACTCGGTCACTGCGGGCAGCGCGCTTGTGTCCACCTGCATTGGGATGGATGGTGCGAACTGTTGAGTCTGTGACATTTAGATTGGGTGGTGTCTGTTAGATCCAAATGAGGCATTACTACTGTACTGCTTAGATCGATTGGAACCAGGGTGTCTGCTTGATCTAAATCAGCTTGAACTGGTTCGTCTGCCGGATCTAGATCGGTGGTTCATCTTCTAGATCTAGATCGGTCGGTTGAAGCTGGTTCATCTGCCAGATCTAGATCGGTCTGTTGGAACTGGTTCATCTTCCAGATCTAGATCGGTCTGTTGGAACTGGTTCATCTTCCAGATCTAGATCGGTCTGTTGGAACTGGTTTATCTACCGGATCTAGATCAGTTGGAACTAGTTCATCTGCCAGATCTAGATCGGTTGGAACTGAATTGTCTACGAGATCTAGGTCAGTTGCGACATGAGTGTTTGAAGTCTCTATTCGTGAGTCGGCTCGGCTCACGTGAAACTCTCGACTCCCGCAGCCGTTGAAAGTGGGCTTGTAGGCCGGCCTTGGCCTCGATGGAGCCCCGTCTGGGCACCTGAACCGGCACTGCTCTGCCTCTCCGCTGGCCCCGCCGACACCGCTGCCACCGCCAAGGAAGGTGTTGAAGACGCGCAGACTGTCTAGTGTGGCACCGAGCGACCCGAGGGACTCTTCGTCTTTAGCTGCCTGGCTCTGGCCGAGTGTCCAGGCCGTTAGAAGCAGTGACAGGCAGAGTGAGCAGACTGTGAAACGGAGTGACATTTTACAGTGCAGCAGTGCTCAGATTGGAACTCCGCTGGTGCTCAGTGGCGCGCGACCCAATTCCCGTTTTATTTCCCATTGCTGATCGGTAAAATTTGCATGAGCCATTATTGAAACACCTGCTTTTGCAGTGGACTGCTGCGGACAAGTGTTTGCCTTACAAACCAGCAGGTAACCATGTGTGTTTGCTTTGTGCAGAAATCAGTTAGCAAAATGAAATTATTGAAGCGAGCGATAGGAAAAATTCCCCTAAATTTTACGCTGAGACTCCACCCTAACTCAATTGTGCACCGAAGCCTTCATGAGAAATCGCAGTCTCAACTTCGTATGAAAACTTCTGTATCAGCTATCGGTTTGTACTGTTGCAAGCAAACAGTTTGAGGTGCAGATAAGTCGGGACTTTGGCCTCAAAACAGCTAAGCTCTGTCTAGAACCGCGATACCTGAGTTCGCTATACAAAGTATCTGCAGTTGCTTGGAAAGTTATCTTTCTCGAGAAACAGCAGCGCATCACGCAGTGCCAGCCTGGCTCTTATCAGTGACTAACACCTCTACCTGCTATTTTTGTTCCCTGAGAAAGTTTGCCTGCAGCGATAAGAGAAACGATAACGAAATCGATCCAACCGCACTGAGAAATACGTGTTACTTTCGTTGCTGTGTTTGCACTGTAAAACTGTAGGAGAGCATTGGGGGGCCTAGGAAGAATAACTGTGGTTAAATAAAGTTTAGTATTTAGTAGCATCGATGACTGGAGTATTCTCAGGTTATGTAAGCAGAAACGTTATAAATCTATTCATAAATCGGATAAACTTGTAAAATTTGAAAGTAAAACTTCAACTAAACTATAATTTAACTGTTCAACACGTCATCATGAAGACTTCTACAGGCTCTACAAGTTTTTAAATGTTATTATTTTTTCTGGAGTTTTGCAACTCTGAAAAACATAATTTTGAAAAAAAAATCAGGGTTTGCCTTGGCTTTCTCTGAAACTTTCTTTCGGAGAAAGTGACGCCGATAAGAGAAGCAAGGTTGAAGAGTTTTGCAATTCTTGCTGCTGCCCTTGGCATGCCTGAACTCCAATTCTGCAGCTCTCGTCACCGGCCGATAAGATAACAGCCGAGGCCTCTGAGTTTTTTTATAAAACCAAGCTTGCTCGAAAGCAGAGAAAATGGATTGTCGCTATATTTTTTGTTGACAATCTCTCTGACCGGTTCAAGTCTCGCTGTGGCAATGAAAGCTGCCGCTCTGATCGCGCTGTGTCTGGTGGCAGCCGCCACGGCCTACCCGCAGTTCACCTTGGAGCTCAACGAGGAATGGGAGGCCTACAAGTCCACGCACGGCAAGGTTTACGAGCTGACGAGGAGCTGATGCGGTGAGTTCTTGGAATTTCAATTGCTGGAATTGATGCGTTTTAACAACCGAAGGATCGATGGATCAATTTACCTGTACGACACTCCCGTAGCCGCCTGATCTGGGAGCAGAACCTGCAGCACATCCAGAAGCACAATCTGGAGTACGACCGCGGTGTCCACAGCTACACTCTGGGCATGAACCAGTTCGGCGATCTGACCTTCACCGAGTTCAAGGCCAAGTACCTGTCCCCGATGCCGGCCGCCGAGCCTGAGGGCAGCGTCTTCCTGCCTGCCAGCAATGTCGGCTCCCTGCCCGATGAGGTGGACTGGCGCACCAAGGGCTACGTCACCGGCGTCAAGGACCAGGTTCGTATCGAGCAAACTGGTTTAGCAGTGATGCTGAATGCTTTCAGTACAATCACCACTTTTCCCCGCGTCGAACATACAGAAGCAGTGCGGCTCCTGCTGGGCCTTCTCCACCACCGGCTCCCTGGAGGGGCAGCACTTCAAGAAGACCGGCAACCTGGTCTCGCTGTCCGAGCAGAACCTGGTTGACTGCTCCGGCAAGTTCGGCAACATGGGCTGCAACGGTGGCCTGATGGACAACGGCTTCAAGTACATCAAGGCTAACAAGGGCATTGACACCGAGGCCTGCTATCCGTACAAGTAAGAGCGTTTGCTGCCGAGACGAGAGTTTATAACAGAGTACAGCAGAAAACATCATAGAGTTGATAAGAAATGCTGTTTAAACCTTTCTCTACCCAATCCAGGGCCCGTGACGAGAAGTGCTCCTTCAAGAGCTCCTGCGTCGGCGCCACCGTCAGCGGATTCGTGGACATCCCGGCGAAGAACGAGTCGGCGCTGCAGCACGCCGTGGCCACCATCGGCCCGATCTCCGTCGCCATCGACGCCGGCCACAGCAGCTTCCAGCTGTACAAGAGCGGCGTGTACAGCGAGCGTCTCTGCTCGGAGACGCAGCTGGACCACGGCGTGCTGGCTGTTGGCTACGGCACCGAGGGCGGCAAAGCCTACTGGCTGGTGAAGAACTCCTGGGGCACCTCCTGGGGCATGAAGGGCTACATCATGATGAGCCGCAACAAGAAGAACCAGTGCGGCATCGCCTCCGCCGCCAGCTACCCGCTGGTCTGACCAGCGAGGCAATTCCGCGGAATTTCCCCGACTTTTCCCTGCGCCGAAGATCAATAATAACCAATTCAGTACAGTAAAGTGCAGTCTGTACGGAAGAAAGACTCCCTCTATCTGTATTCTCTGGGACTAAAATCTATTTTTCTAGCCCAAAGCTCCCGTGGCGCTTCTGCAAAACTTTTTTTTAAATATATAAACCCCTAAAAATAGTCGCAGGATCTGTCGTAAAGAACAGAATACTTTTCTTGTTTTTTCGTGGGCGATAAACTAACTATAATAATGCAGGGGTCGACAAACTCCGACGTACGGGCCACATGGTTCCGTTGAAACTTCAAAACAGCAATCCGGCCTGCTCAAGGTTTGTCTCTTCTCAACTCTCTTCTCCCCTCCTCTCATCTCCTCTCTCTATTCTCTCTTCTTTCCTCTCTTCTCTCCCTAATTTCCGCTTCTTTGCTATCTCATCCGGCGCGCAGACACGAGCTCCATACGAGCGAGCGTATTGATGTCTGTTTCTCCCGGCAGTACGCACAGAGGGTGTTCCACGCGTAGGGTTGGACGTAAAAATGTCAGTTTTTTCTCCCCGGTTGGGGCTGCTTTGGGCTGTTTTCCGCTCAGTTTCTCTATCATATTGACTGATCAGGTCTTGACTGATTCTGGCGTGACGTCACTGGCTATGCGCCGCCCGTATTTTTTCCTGACTGTTGACATTAACTCTTGTTTACTTGAAACTTGGAAAGCAACGAGTAGTTGGTTGTTCCCGGATTCCTACAGGATAAGTAAAGTTATTAGTACGCTCGTATTTACTACTACTAGTACGTTCACTATTTTTTGAATAAACTACATGTAGCTTTTGAAATTGTTCAGTCACTTCTTAAGGAGAATTATGTTTAAAACAAACAAGCATCAGCCCAGAAGGCCAGCTATCTGACCTAAGATATCAGCATCCCCTTTGAGTTTTGGCATCAAAGCCTTTTTTAAGCCACGGCTTGTCCCTAATTCTCCCTTTGATGCTTGGCCTACCAACAACTACCAAGAGGAATATGTGTGGACTTTCCAACGACGAGTTGGCTTTTTTTGTCATCCGAGAGTCGAGCAATCGCTTTGTTCTGGAGTGGAGATTAACAATTTGGACGCGTCGTCCTGTACCGAAGTGCTGCCTGAGCCGACTAGCGATGATCTACAAATGCTGGACCGGATTGAGAATGAGTCTGTGCCGAAATCGACCGAGACTCAACGAAAACTTCACTTCACGCAAGATTCCCACAGTTTCTCAATGAGAAGGAGCTCTGCCTGCTCTGGAGAAGTGGATTAATTCCTGAACGATTATCTGAGGCTTTTCTAATCGTCTCTTCGAAAGCAGGATGGAACACATACTACGCGCCAAAGTCTCTCATCTGTTTTCGTGCGGCCATTCAACAGCACCTGGAATCCCCGTCCGTCAATCGCCAGGTGAACAAGTAAAACAAGACTGCTTAGTTATTCGCTTTTGTCCTTACGAACTTATTTCTGACAGTGGAACAAAATTACTCCGTTGTTTTTTGTTGCTGTTCGTCGTTGTATGCTTCAATTCAACAATCAACAATCTGAAACAGCCGGCAAACAATTGAATTGTTGCCGGAAGGCTTTACTGCCGAAAACCAGAGACAAAAGGGTACGAAGTAACGATAGTTGACTTTTTTCTCTTATTTCTTTTTATTGAATCGAAAGTTCATAGATCCTTCTACATGTACATGTATGAAAATTTTCCACTTATCTCGGGTTATTGAGTAGTCCTTGAGCTGATATTGAAATCGTGACATTCGAACGAACTCTTAGTACACCTTTTTCCGTTCACACCTTTTTGTCCATCTTGCGAAACTCATTAAGCCGCTTCTGCCTCTGCCCTCATACCTTCATGTTTAAATTGAGCGCTGCGTGCCGAAATAGAATGCAAGTTTTGTTGAAATTGCGCAGCAAAAGGTGTAAACTTAATGTAATGCTTGAGAGTGTTGTTTGCAAGTAAAACTAACTCATAAGGATGTCTCAGTCAGGTGACAGTATTCTCTGTCATGTGAAGCGCCCCCATAGAGAGAGCTTGAACGGAGAAAAACAAGATGAAAACTTGTCAAGCCGTTTACAAAAATATCTACATTTCCTTCGCAAGGCCACGCGGTGGCGCGCCTCAACGAGCGTGAGTGGAAAAATATTCCTTGGAAAACAAAATGCGATCCGGCTGTCTGTGCTCAACTAACTTGGATGTCAATAGGTTGCCGTGGCGTAAAAATATTTACATCACTTCTGCCAGCTGCGGAGGAATTGTTTGGTCAAATGTGCTCTGCCTCTGTTTTGGTAAAACGCATTGCTCAATAGGAAGCATTTGTCTATAAATATCTCGTAGGTCGGCAGTAAAGGAATTTCAGCATGCTCAATAGGAAAAACGATAGACAAAGTAGATAGAAATCTTTGCTCAGGACAAAGCTTGCGAACTACATGGCGGGCCAAACTGGTGAGTGAGCAAACTGAGATTAGTCAGTTAATCCCTGGTGATGAGATCTGCTCTAACAGTTCATTTTAAGCCAGGCTTTGTAGATTTGAAGTGTTAAATTCGGTTTCTAACTTTGTTTTTTCAGATAAGTTTCTTTTGCTTTTAATTGAGCTGCTGCTTGTTGGTCGCCTGTGTCACTGCGTCCCGACAGAACGTGAGTAATGACTGCTTTGCGCAGACCCGCATGCTCTGTACGTTAACGAGATAAAAATTCAATATTTTCCCCTAGATAGCTGCACTGATCCACCCGAAATCTCGACTTTAGGACCTGAAGCCTCGACTGCCCGACCTGTAGCCTCGACTGCCCGACCTGTAGCCTCGACTGCCCGACCTGTAGCCTCGACTGCCCGACCTGTAGCCTCGACTGCCCGACCTGTAGCCTCGACCGCCCGACCTGAAGCTTCAACTGCTCGACCTAAAGCCTCAACTGCTCGACTTGAAGCCTCGACCGCCCGACCTGAAGCTTCAACTGCTCGACCTGAAGCTTCAACTGCTCGACCTAAAGCCTCAACTGCCCGACTTGAAGCCTCGACTGCCCGACCTGAAGCTTCAACTGCTCGACCTGAAGCTTCAACTGCTCGACCTGAAGCTTCAACTGCTCGACCTGAAGCTTCAACTGCTCGACCTGAAGCCTCGACTGCCCGACCTGAAGCCTCGACTGCTCGACCTGTAGCCTCGACTGCCCGACCTGTAGCCTCGACTGCCCGACCTGTAGCCTCGACTGCCCGACTTAAGCCTCGACCGCCCGACCTGAAGCTTCAACTGCTCGACCTGAAGCTTCAACTGCTCGACCTAAAGCCTCAACTGCTCGACTTGAAGCCTCGACCGCCCGACCTGAAGCTTCAACTGCTCGACCTAAAGCCTCAACTGCCCGACTTGAAGCCTCGACTGCCCGACCTGAAGCTTCAACTGCTCGACCTGAAGCTTCAACTGCTCGACCTGAAGCTTCAACTGCTCGACCTGAAGCTTCAACTGCTCGACCTAAAGCCTCGACTGCCCGACCTGAAGCCTCGACTGCCCGACCTGTAGCCTCGACTGCCCGACCTGAAGCTTCAACTGCTCGACCTGAAGCTTCAACTGCTCGACCTGAAGCTTCAACTCCTCGACCTGAAGCTTCAACTGCTCGACCTGGTGCTTCAACTGCCCGACCTGAAGCTTCAACTGCTCGAGCTGTAGCCTCGACTCCCCGACCTGAAGCTTCAACTGCTCGACCTGTAGCCTCGACTGCCCGACCTGAAACATCGACTGCTCGACCTGAAGCTCTAACTGATCGACCTGAGTTTCGACTGCTCGACCTGAGCTTTCGACTGCTCGACCTGAGGTCTCGACTGCTCAAACTGAGGCTTCGACTGCTCGAAAGCCCACTGATCGTCCTGAATCCTGAACTGCTCGACCTGCTTGAACTGAGGCTTCGACTGATCGACCTGAGGCTTCGACTGATCGACCTGAGGCTTCGACTGATCGACCTGAGGCTTCGACTGCTCGATAAGAGGCTTCGGCTGAATCGACCTAAAGCTTCGCCTGATCGACCTGAAGCCTCGACTGTTCTTCCTAAAGTCTCCACTGCTCGACCTGAAACATCGACTGCTCGACCTGAAACATCGACTGCTCCACCTGATGTCTCGGCTGATCAACTTCGACAGCTCGAGCGTGAGATTCAACAGCTTGAGCGTGAGATTCAACAGCTTGAGCGTGAGATTCAACAGCTTGAGCGTGAGATTCGACAGCTCACGCTCCTACTGTTCAAGCTGGATCGTCGACTGAATCGACCTGAAGCTTCGCCTGGTCGACCTGAAGCTTCGCCTGGTCGATCTGATGCCTTGACTGATCGAGCTGAACTTCGACAACTCGAGAAGATGCTTCGACTGCTCAAGATGAAGCTTCGACTGCTCAATCTAATGCTGGAGTCTCGACTGAACCAGCTTCGACTGCTCGAGCTTCCATTGAATCGACCTGAAGCTTCGCCTGATCGAGCTGAAATTCGACAGCTCGAGCAGAAGCTTCGACAGCTCGAGCTGATGCTTCGACTGCTCGAGCAGATGCTTCGACTGCTCGAGCAGATGCTTCGACTGCTTGAGCAGATGCTTCGACCGAATCGACCTGAAGCGCCACCTTTTCTTGTCTGACCTACTGTAATCCGCATTACTGAATCACTGATTGCAAATTTCATTGACAATATCTTTTGTCCTGCCGACTTGATTTGTGATACTGACCTACTGACTCATATCGACTCGAGTTCGCATGTATACTCAGCAACATCGAAAAGTCACCATCACAGAAGATTCCGTCTGTGGTCGCCACTTTTGAGAGTGCAGGTAAGTCTCTCAATCTTTACGAGTGACGCAACTCAGCTACGCCGCGGCAGACTTGAGTCGAGGAATGAAGTGGGGGAGCGGTATGCGAGGGCTGGACGGATTAAAGCCACCCGGATCAGCTTTCTCGTATCTTTTATTTCAGATTAGTCCAAGAGAAATTGCTCACTGGCGCATAGAGTGGCGACTTTTCAATGTTTCTGAGTATAGTTTGCTGCGTCATGACGTCTAGCATTATCTACTGTTCTGTTACCACTTATTGCCGTCAAAATTTTAGCAACATTTGAACTTACTGTAGTGTACGCCCCCTCTATGCCTTCATGCTTTTCTCTGACTCTAGCTCACGCAACCAACGTTCACTAGCTCTGGCCCCTCAAACTATTACCTAACATTGTAAAGAACTTTTATCCAGACATTGCAATCTCTAGAGCGTTATGGGCATTCATTCAAGCATACAAACCTTAGAGATTTAGTATATTTAGATTTAGTACTCGTATATTTTAGACTAGCAATCTAGTGCCCCCCTTTGGGACGGCCAATAAGCAAGTCTTGACATCTCAGCAATTCCCCAAGTCTTGACATCTCAGCAATTCTCCAAGTTTTGACATCTCAGCAACTCCCCAAGTCTTGACATTCTTAGCAATTCCTTAAGTCTTGACATCTCAGCAATTCCCCAAGTCTTGACATCTCAGCAACTTCCCAAGTCTTGACATCTCAGCAATTCCCCAAGTCTTGACATCTCAGCGATTGCCCCCGTAAGCCTTTTAAATGAGTTGTCTGTCTGTGTGCGATTGATTTAGCAAAAACGGCTCAACCGATTTTCTTCAAACTTGCACCATTTGATCAAATTTTTTTGTTGACGGTACATGTGTCGTGGCTAAGAAGTTTCTCAATGCTAAGTGGATTAAATATTCGAAAAACGTGCTTTTTTGCAAAGGTAAAGCGAAAGTTTTCGACTTGAAATGCATTGTCAGAATGCTAGAGAAAAAACTGACTGACTGAATTTTGATTCTGATAAAGATAGCATCACAATATACTTTATATTTATCTTCCATTGACTGGCTGTGTTTATTGGTGACGCAATTCAAGTTGGATTACCGCTCAGTGTCGCAGCATAGCACAAGACTGCATTCCAGCTTCGGCTTGATTGACATTGCGTAACTATATTGTTAACTTTAACGAAAACAGATGAAGATGAAGACTAACTGAGACATGTCCACGTGTAAAATTCGCAAACTAAATTTAAAAGCTGGAGAAAGGGAGAGGGAGCAACATTGATTGAAAAGTCGCCACTCTATGCGCCAGTGAGCAATTTCTCTTGGACATTCTGAAATAAAAGATACGAGAAAACTGCTCGGGGTAGCTTTAATCCGTCTAACCCTTGCACACCGCTCCCCCACTTCATTCCTCGACTCAAGTCTACCGCGGCGTAGCTAAGTTGCGTCACTCGCAAAGATTGAGAGACTTCGCGAGTGCCTGCACTCTCAAAAGTGGCGATCACAGACGGAATCTTCTGTGATGGCGACTTTTCGATGTTGCTGAGTATACACTCAACAACAGTCAAAACCGCCACCCTACCGAGAGAGGCGACTTCTCTCTCACCTCAACTGCAAGTGACGTAACTTGCGCCACGGCGTGGCTAAAGCTGGGTGAGAGTGAATTCCAGGGTGAGAGTACAAAAGGGACTGGGGTTGGGGTTGGGGGTGCAACAGTACACGTGACAATGGTCAGGCATATGACAGACGCTGAACGATGGCGCGCTGTTGGCATGCTAGAAGCTGGTGCATCCATCAGCGCAGTTGCTCGCCAATTTGGCCGATCACGTTCAACAATTCGAGCGCTGTTACGAAGTCCCAAGATACTGGTAGTGTTCAGCACGCAGCCATAGGCAGCCAGCGCCATGATCTCCGCGGCTCAACAGCCAGGGCAAATTGACGTCTGCTGCGGATTGTCAGGCGAACTCCGACCGCACCAGCCACCCTGTTCCGTCTAATGTGGGGTGAAAGAAGCAGATGGGGCATCCCCTGCATCCCCTGATTGCCCTTTCCTGCATTCACTCTCACCCAGCTTTAGCCACACCGTGGCGCAAGTTACGTCACTTGCAGTTGAGGTGAGAGAGAAGTCGCCTCTCTCGGTAGGGTGGCGGTTTTGACTGTTGCTGAGTATATATCTACTTGATTTGCAGCGCAAGCTTAATGCGACATCGCTAAAAACCATAGTGGCCTCTTTTGAGATATTTTTTAAAAATTCATATACAATATTCAATGCTTCAATGCATAAAGCCAAAAGTATGAGTTCAAGTTCGCTTTATTGCCCTCTTTTAATGACTCTTGTGCTTTTTCTCTAATTTTCTTAGTGAGAAAGTGCGAAAAAATCAGTGAAAAACTTGAAAAGATTAGTGAGAAGGAGAAATGATTAGTCAGAAAATATTTATTAAGAGCAGGAATACCGTATTCAGTACACCCCTGTGCGCCAATCAGCACTGCCCCTCAGTGCGGCCTTGCCAAGCCAGCTCTGACTTTCATCAGCTCTGACATGTGTCTGCATCAGCTCTGACATGTGTCTGCATCAGCTCTGACATGTGTCTGCATCAGCTCTGACTTCGTTGATCACTGGCCTACACCGAGACGGAGCTTCTGGACCTTCAACAGGTGGCACCAGGTGACTATGAACACCCTGATGCGGATTTCTCTAGTTTCGCCGATCAAGCCTCGACAGTGGGCAAGCCTCAACTGTTGGACATCCTAAGCTAGTCTCTCAAGCATTCCGTCATCACCCCGACACCGTCGGCACCTTCAACAGGTGGCATCAGGTGACCATGGAATCCTGTTGCAACTATGTCAGATTTTTCTTTTCAAGCTTCAATGGTGGACAAACCTCAACTGCTAGGCATCCTTAGCTATATCATAGCTTAATCAAGTTATTGATTAAGAGAACGTGGCGGCTCGCGTAAGGCTGTGCGAGTTTCGGCCTGGCTTCTCGACTTGAGCGTCTATTTGGGCCATATAATAGGCTTTAGAAGGGAGGCACTTAGACAAAGCTCTGCAGTCCGCTTTATGTTAATAAGCTGGCGGCAGTGGACCGCCACAAGAAACAGATTATCGCAAACGCAGAGAAAAGGTTAATGCAAAAGCACAGAAAATAATCATTGTGAAAGTAGAGAAAGCAGATAATTGCAAACGCAGAGAAATTGATTATTGCCAAAGCAGAGAAATTGATTATTGCCAAAGCAGAGAAATTGATTATTGCACATGCAAAGAAAAAATGATTATTGCAAAATCAGTTTCGGAACACTGCAATGGGATTACTGTAGCGCTGTTACGGATTTTCGTAAATATGTCTTAAAGTTATTGTAAAGGTGTATTGTTATAATTGTAAATTTGTAATTAAATAGTTGTGAAGCTGCTCTGGGATCATTGCAAAGCTGCATTTACATTAGTTTGTCTACTATGGGAGCATTGTAAAAGTGCTTAAAAAATTATGTCAAGCAGTGAAGCTCGTTTTGCATAGCCATTAATTTAATGTGTCTTAGGGAGTTCAAGGGTCATGAGAGTGTCGTCTACATAGAGAGAGAGAGCCTCCCATAGAGAGAGATTGAACCGAGAAAAACAAGATGGAAACCGGCCAACCCGTTTACAAAAATATCTGCATTCCTTTCGCAAGGCCATGTGGTGGCGTGCCTGTACGATCAAAGGCGAAAAAACTTCGTAAAAATATTTACATCACCTCTGCCAGCTGCGGAGAAATTGTTCGGCCTATTGTCCTCTGCTCCTATTTTGGTCAAACGCTTTGCTCAACACAAAGCATTTGTCTATAAATAGGTCGGTAAAGGAGTTTCAGCTCAAGCTCAGGCGGAAAAACAAAAGACGGAGTATCGGATAGATAGAAATCGTTGTTCAGAACAACGCGTGCGAACTACATGGCGTCCGAAACTGGTGAGTAAACATTACTCAGATTACTTAGTTAAATATAGGCAATTATTGAATGGCTATGGTTCGGTTTATAATCAAACTCAAAATTTCTTTTTTTTAGGCAAGTTTTTTTTGCTTCTATTTGAGCTGCTCATTTTTGGTCGCCTGTGTCACTGCGCCCCGACAGAATGTGAGTAATGACTGCTTTGCACAGATCCGCATGCTTCAAGTTAACTAGATAAAAGGTTTTTGGTTCTTTTAGGTTCAAAATAATCGTACCTATTCTAGTTTAAAAATTTCAAGTTGAATAATTCAATTACGTTTACCTGTATTCAGATTATACCAGTCTAGCTTCTATACATTGCACACTCTCTCCCCAGACTGCAGTGGACCGAAAAACATTCCAACAAGGACTGGCGGCGACATCGTCAGTCACGCCGGTGTTGAAGTGTCTGATTATGCCAACGACATGAGCTGCATGTGGCAGATCATCGCACCCTCGGACAGTGTCGTTGTGGCCTGGTTCACATACCTCGACCTGGAACATGGATCATCTACCGAAAATGACAATGTGACCCTGTACGACGGCAAACTAGGCTCCAGCGTCATAACAGTAGTACGCAATGAGCTACCCCAAAATATTGAAACTTCTCATCTTCTCTGGAGCAACTATGTCTCGCCGAAATTCGTGTCGACCTCGAACATCATGACCGTCCAATTTCGGTCGAACAGTCGTGTCACTGGAAGAGGATTCAGAATCCGCTATGCAGTCACTCATAAGCGTAAGCCGTCAATTTTTTGCTGGATTTTACTGCCTGTTATCTAGGCGAAGCCAATTGCTTACAAGATGACATTTTTGCTTGCACTGCAGCTACGCGGAAGGCCTGTGGCATTCTCGAGTTTGATGACGACTCCATGACTTCCGGTACCTTCACCAGCCACGAGGAATACGATGGATTGGTTCCTTACTCGCCAGGCATGAGTTGCAAGTGGCAGGTATCAGCTTACTCAAAAGATCATCCGACCGAGCTGCACGAAGCAATCCTAACAATTAAAGACTTGTCAATCAGTAAAAATTTTCTCAATTTGGTAGCGTCTGGCGGCTACAAAAGAAAAGATCTACTTAAAGTCTTTGGCTGGGCAGGCGTCCGCAACATAATGCTAAAGCCGGTGTATGGCAGCACCATTCGGTTCCATTCCGCAACTCGAGGCTATCAGTCTACCGGGTTTCGGTTTCGATTCGGTGAGCAGGCCTGGAATCGCAGTTTTGTTAATAGTAAAAAACAGACTGCAGAAATTTTTCACTACGTGGTTCTAAATTCACTTGCGATAATGTAGTTACATATAGTTACATGTAGTTACATGTAGTTACATAATGTAGTTACCAACTACATATAGTTGATGTAGTTGGTGCAACCGACAGCTCAGATTGCGCGACGCATCTGAAGGCTGCGTACGGCTGTTCAGTCCAAGGACTGGGGGGGGGTCGCTTTTTCCGAGTGGGTCGATGGACGCGAATCATTGACCGAAAATGACAATGTGGCCCTGAGCCCGACGCTCAAACCAATAGGCTGCAAAGCGTGTAGTACTATATGACCCCACATACCCCACTGTACAACCCCATTAAAGCATGATATAAGTAAGCATTATGATCACAGACTTCTGCCATTCCAATGCCAATGCTTACTAGGCAGCGTACCGGGAAGTGTGTGTTTATAAGGACAATAAAAATTTACATTCGATTGCTCTAAGAAATTTGTCATTTAACTGAAAAAGTCTATTAGCTACTGGTGAGTCTGGTGAGTTACCATGTAGTAGTACTTAATCGAACGATTGTAAAAAGCTAGGGGCAATTAAGTAGCATAGTAACTAGCACAGTCGCCTACAATGAGACCAGTAAGCATTGCGCCACCGATTTGGCAATCCGTCTTCCAGCGTATTACCGATTATTCAACGCCTCGTTGGACAGCGGCGAAATCGTCAGCCACAGCAGAGTCGGGTCGTCGCCCTACGCCAAAACCGACAGGTCCATCTGGAACATGGGCGCGCCGTTTGGAAACGAGATCGGCATCCGAGTGACTTACTGCAGCCTGAACTCGGCATTCGGCATTCGGGAGGACTCGATCATTCTGTACGACATGGTTACCGATAGGACTGTGGCGTATATGAATGCGAGGAACTGCAGCGGCCAAGCGTTTCAGTCGGTATCGAATCAAATGAAAGTAATTTTTACAACTGACGTCAGGGGCTCCGGCCTGGGTTTCAGGATACGGTACAGTACCACTCAGGAAGGTAGGCTTTAACTACTACTACTACTACTACTACTACTACTACTACTACTACTACTACTACTACTACTACTACTACTACTACTACTACTACTCTACTACTACTACTACTCTACTACTACTACTACTACTACTACTACTACTACTACTACTACTACTACTACTACTACTACTACTACTACTACTACTACTACTACTACTACTACTACTACTACTACTACTACTACTACTACTACTACTACTACTACTACTACTACTACTACTACTACTACTACTACTACTACTACTACTACTACTACTACTACTACTACTACTACTACTACTACTACTACTACTACTACTACTACTACTACTACTACTACTACTACTACTACTACTACTACTACTACTACTACTACTACTACTACTACTACTACTACTACTACTACTACTACTACTACTACTACTACTACTACTACTACTACTACTACTACTACTACTACTACTACTACTACTACTACTACTACTACTACTACTACTACTACTACTACTACTACTACTACTACTACTACTACTACTACTACTACTACTACTACTACTACTACTACTACTACTACTACTACTACTACTACTACTACTACTACTACTACTACTACTACTACTACTACTACTACTACTACTACTACTACTACTACTACTACTACTACTACTCCATTTCAGCCCAATACTGCTATGGAAGCACAACGCTGACGTCACCAAGCGGCGAAATCGCCAGCCACAAAGCGGCCGGCACGGCAGACTATCTGAACAGCATGAGTTGCTGCTGGGAGATCGGGATTTCAACCGGCAGAATAATTACCGCCTGGTTTACGTATCTCGATCTGCAAAACAACTCGACGGACGTGGTTACGATTCGGGACTACATCCATTTGGAATATTTTCGCGACATAAGAATAAGCAGGACGGCATTGGTGGACTCAATATCGCCAATATATGCTCTGGAAAACGTGAAGATGGGAGTTATCTTCAACACAGATGAGCGGCTCACAAGCAAAGGCTTCCGGCTGCAGTACCTAAGCAGGCCTGCTTGTAAGATTAGACGATATTTTCATTTATAAATTTATTAAAAACATTCATTCGAATAATGCGCTTCTATCAAACGTGAATCTTCACTCAACTCCAATCTCGCTAATCTCCAGTGCGTCGCAACGCTTGCGGTTCGATCAGCTTCTTCGACGATTCAAAAACGTCGGGCGAGCTCGTCAGTCACGAAGGATACGACGGCTTCAGGCCGCACCCAGGCAATCTGATTTGCGTGTGGAAACTTCCAGCGCTTCCAACCAGGGGGGCCAGGGTTTCCATAACTCTGGTCAGGGCGTCCTTTGCTAGCAGTGAGTGCTTGAGCCTGAATGTTCCGAACTACTCCGGCGGCCCAGCTCGAAAGCTCTTCCATCTGTGCGGCTGGGCGGCCACCAGAGACGTGGCAATTGAGCCAGCAGCTGAGGTGCACGTGATGTACGGCTCAAACGGCGCGCACAGGTCCGCAGGTTTTTTGCTGCGATTCGAAACCGAAACCATCGGTGAGAGCTAATTAGGTTTTGAAACTGATAGCAGGTTACAATCCAGGTACAGATAGTCTATCGCAGGAGTGTAGTGAAGTTTTCATACAGTTATCTCAGAAGCTGTCTGTTGCTTGCCACACCGACTGACATGTCGATGTTACATCCAGTTTGCGCTTGAAATATTTAAGCGTGAACTTATCTCCACAGATCGCACCTCGGTGCCCGGAGACTCGACTCATGCAACTTCTGGGCATGAGGCCTCAACAGCAGTACCTGAAGCTTCCACGGCTGAGCCTGAAGCCTCGACCGACCGAGCTGACTCCTCGACTGCTCGACCTGAAGTCTCGACTGCTCGACCTGAAGCTTCGACAGATCGACCTGAAGTCTCGACTGCTCGACCTGAAGCTTCGACTGATCGCCCTGAAGCTTCGACAGATCGACCTGAAGTCTCGACTGCTCGACCTGAAGTCTCGACTGCTCGACCTGAAGCTTCGACTGATCGACCTGAAGCTTCGACAGATCGACCTGAAGTCTCGAATGCTCGACCTGAAGCTTCGACTGATCGCCCTGAAGCTTCGACAGATCGACCTGAAGTCTCGACTGCTCGACCTGAAGTCTCGACTGCTCGACCTGAAGCTTCGACTGATCGACCTGAAGCTTCGACAGATCGACCTGAAGTCTCGACTGCTCGACCTGAAGCTTCGACAGATCGACCTGAATTCTCGACTGCTCGACCTGAAGTTTCGACTGATCGCCCTGAAGCTTCGACAGATCGACCTGAAGTCTCGACTGCTCGACCTGAAGCTTCGACAGATCGACCTGAATTCTCGACTGCTCGACCTGAAGTTTCGACTGATCGCCCTGAAGCTTCGACAGATCGACCTGAAGTCTCGACTGCTCGACCTGAAGCTTCGACAGATCGACCTGAATTCTCGACTGCTCGACCTGAAGCTTCGACTGATCGCCCTGAAGCTTCGACACATCGACCTGAATTCTCGACTGCTCGACCTGAAGCTTCCACTGTTGAGCCTGAAGCCTCGACCGATCGAGCTGAAGCTTCGACTGCTCGACCTGAAACATCGACTGCTCGACCTGAAGCATCAACTGCTCGACCTGAAACATCGACTGCTCGACCTGAAGCTTCGACTGATCGATCTGAAGCTTCGACTGATCGACCTGAAAAATCGACTGCTCGACCTGAAACATCGACTGCTCGACCTGAAGCTTCGACTGATCGAGCTGAAGCTTCGACAGATATACCTGAAGTCTCAACTGCACGACCTGAAGCCTCGACTAATCGACCTGAAGCTTCGACAGATCAACCTGAAGTCTCAACTGCGCGACCTGACGCTCCAATTGATCGACCTGAACTTCGACTGCTCAACCTGAAGCTTCGACTGCTCGTCCTGAAGCTTCGACTGATCGACCTGAAGCTTCGACTGCTCGACCTGAGGCTTCGACTGCTCAACCAGAAGCTGCGACTGCTTGAACTGAGGCTTCGACTGACCGACCTGAAGCCTCGACTTCTCGACATGAAGCTTCGACTGATCGACATGCAGCTTCGACAGATCGACCTGAGGCTTCGACTGCTCGACTTGAGGCTTCGACTAATCGACCTGAAGCTTCGACTGATCGACCAGAGGCTTCGACTGCTCGACCTGAGGCTTCGACAGAATCGACCTGATCATTCACTTCCTAGAGCGAAAGCCTCAACTCATTTGCCAACGCAGTCTTCGCAGTATTTCATTCCCTTTCCAACAAAGCCAACTCCAGCGACGCAGTCAGCAGGTGAGCCTCAGAAGCCGGATCTCTCAACACGAAATAAGCTGAACGAATGCATGAAAAACCTCAGCGTGTGCTCACAATCCCTGAACTCATGCGCCTCAAGCCTGGCCTCCTGCAGTCAGCAAAACGATCAGTCGACATCGAACCAGCGTCAGCGGCAGCAGCAGCAGCAGCAGCAGCAGCAGCAGCAGCAGCAGCGCCCGTTCTTGCAACGCTGATCTCATCAACCATTCTGAATCTCATCCGCATCACTGAAAACTGGTTAAATATCATAGACGAACAAAGTCATTGATTGCTCATTTCATTCAACAGGCGACTTGATTCGTTTACGAGCTAACTGCGTGTGGGAATCGTTGTGACCTATGAGTACTATGAGTACTATGAGTACTATGAGTACTAAAACTCTCTGCTATTCTCTGCTTGTGTTTATCCTAGGCTATGGAGTTTAAAAAATATAGCATCCGAGATGAAAGCTACATTGTCTATTTATTACATCCACTTTTAAACTTGAGGCTTCGTAATCCGTATCTCTTATGATTTATTTCGATACTCCTCTTAGAGCAGGCTCAAGTGGAGAGTTACTTTCACGTGATTTTGAGTCGGACTGTTCTGTTATCGCGATCTCCCGAAATAATTATAGCAAAATTTGGAAAACTGTTGAAAAATTCACATTATTACTCGTAATATTAGACAGTTATATGCATACAGGTCACTTTAGGTCAACGCGGTTGTGTCTTAGAAAAATCAAGTAATAAAATTGCTTTTAGCGTAGTAGCTAAAAGCTTGAATTGTAATAATGGAATAGACAAATTTGTTTTACGGCAAACAGTCTGGGAACTTATGAAGATGATGGCTCCTCACGAAGCTCAAGAACAAGATGTCTGTCTGTCTGTCTGTCTGTCTGTCTGTCTGTCTGTCTGTCTGTCTGTCTGTCTGTCTGTCTGTCTGTCTGTCTGTCTGTCTGTCTGTCTGTCTGTCTGTCTGTCTGTCTGTCTGTCTGTCTGTCTGTCTGTCTGTCTGTCGTTCTGTCTGTCTGTCTGTCTGTCTGTCTGTCTGTCTGTCTGTCTGTCTGTCTGTCTGTCTGTCTGTCTGTCTGTCTGTCTGTCTGTCTGTCTGTCTGTCTGTCTGTCTGTCTGTCTGTCTGTCTGTCTGTCTGTCTGTCTGTCTGTCTGTCTGTCTGTCTGTCTGTCTGTCTGTCTGTCTGTCCTTTCTTCGTAAATCACGAAATGGCATGCATGGTCTACATGTAGAGCTAGTTGTGGAGGTACAAGAGTGAGTCACGCCCAAGGCGGCGTGCGTACCCCGCTTCTGTGGAATCTCGTCATGGACGAGCTCCTGACCGCTGGTATTCTCAACAGTCTCACCAGAGTGGGTTATGCGGACGACGTCGCTGCGGTCGTCGGTTGGCCCGATCCCGATCTCTGCGCAACCTGATACAGCAATTCGCCAGCAAGGTGGCTGACTGGGCCACGTGGCATGGCCTTAAATTCAGCTGCGCGAAGACAGTCGTTGTCGCCTTCACCAAGCACCGAGGGTGGAAGATGCAAAACCTCACTGTTTATGGTAGAAACATCCCCTTTGAGAAGGAGGTCACGTATCTTGGTGTGACTCTAACGCATAATCTACGCCGGACGAAGCACCTTGACGACAACATTGGTCGAGCGAAGCGCAGTGTGCAGAGTAATCGGGCCGACCTGGGGCCTCTTCTCGAAAACGGTCCGTTGGATTTACACCGACATCATCCGGCCTAGAATCTTGTACGCGAGCTTCATCTGGTCTAGCGTGGAGAAGACCGCTCGGGAGCGCCTCTACTACCTGCAGGGCAGCATCTGCCATACCATCACAGATGCTGAACAATATCCTTCATTTACCCCTGCTTCGTTTGTTTACGAGGGCGGAGGCTATGAAATCCACCTCTTGACTTGACAGAAATAAAACGATAAATAACACACCTTCTGGGTTTATGCCAATGAAAACTCTAATCCCACATACGGACTCCTTCCGTTGCGACCTTATTAACATCCACATCGCCCCGGGCGAGGCTTCCAGGAGGAGCTTCCAGACCGCCATTCCTGGTCGAGACAGCATTCCGCTGGATGTCGGTGTGAACCGGCGCAGCCAGGGCATTGACTGCTTCACTGACGCCCGCTGTTTAACGGCCACACTGGAGCGGCTATCGCCATCTTTCATGAGGGTAAGATGCTCTTTTAGAAAAGTCTGCATCTCAGTGAGAATGCCTCAGTTTTCCAAGCCGAAAATTGCCTCATTAAGCAGTGTCTCAGCACCTGCTCCAGGAAAACATCAGAAATTTTATTATTCACTTCTACACTGATAGCCAAGCTGCTATCAAGGCTTTAACCACCGAAAAATTTCCGGCTGCAATGGTATCTCAATGCTACCACATTGTGCAATCTCTCTCAGTCCTTAACAGGATTAGAATTATCTCAAATCACCATTCGCGACTCGAATTGTCGAAAATCACCCGCCATATCAACAGGTGGCTCCACCAGCAACACCAGCTTCACTGGAACAGTTCCACCGACTACAGGAAGACCCGCTCTGCGATGCCTAACCTGAACAGGAAAGTCTCTGAATATCTGATCTCCCCAGATGGTTTTCATCGCATGAATGACAGGAAAGAATAGCAGAAAATGTCTATAATAAAGAGGAGATCTCACGCTCCAACTGTGCTATTTAGAATTCCCACAGAGCTCTCAGACAAGCACGTGAGCCACAGAATGAGTCTAACTCTGAGCCACAGAATGAGTCCAACTCTGAGCCACAGAATGAGTCCAACTCTGAGCCACAGAATGAGTCCAACTCTGAGCCACAGAATGAGTCCAACTCTGAGCCACAGAATGAGTCCAACTCTGAGCCTTCATCTCTGCGCCATCGCCTCCGCCCTGCTCGCCCTACCGGCCGTCTCGGCCCAGGCCGTCACGAGCTGGAAGCAGCTCCGAGACGACGTCTCCGAGAACCGGCTGCTCAAATCGATCCGAGCTCAAGGCGAGACGCACTGCGTGAGCAGCGCTGCGGCTGCCGGGGCTCAAGCGGCCTCCTTCGACGCTTCATCGGGCGGCTGCGACTTGCTGGTGTGCGACCGGGGCGGCAGACGGCTGCAGGAAGTGCCGGCATGACAGCGACCTGAGTCTGCCGGTGCTGTGGGTGAGTGAGCTGAGTCTGCCGGTGCTGTGGGTGAGTGAGCTGAGTCTGCCGATGCTGTGGGTGAGTGAGCTGAGTCTGCCGGTGCTGTGGGTGAGTGAGCTGAGTCTGCCGGTGCTGTGGGTGAGTGAGCTGAGTCTTCCGATGCTGTGGGTGAGTGAGCTGAGTCTTCCGATGCTGTGGGTGAGTAAGCTGAGTCTTGAGCCCCTGAGCACCAGTCGCTGACTGCATTGCTTTGTCTCTCGAACTGCAGATCAAGGAGTCGTCGGAGACCTGCTGGACAACGTTCCAGCACAGAGTCGACGGCTCCGTCAGCTTCAACCATGGCTGGTCGGAGTACGTCAGCGGATTCGGTCAGGGCGAGAGTCTCAACTACTGGATGGGGCTGGAGCAGCTGCACCAGCTCACCGCCACTGGAGTGTGGAGAGTCCGCTGGGAGTTCAGCGACTGGAACGGCACCTGGTACTGGGCTGAGAATGCTCCGTTCTCTGTTGGCCCAGCGGCTGACAAGTACAGGTGCTCGATGGGACCGCTGGACGCGAGCAGGTCGAGTGTCGGACAGCGAACTTATTCGGACTGGTCACCGAACAACTGGCAGTTCAGCACGCCGGATGCTGACAATGACAACTGGGCTGGGGGCAGCTGCGCCCAGGACAGGTCAGCTGGTTGGTGGTTCGGCCAATGCAATTTCATCAACCCCAACGGAGTTTACCTGCTGCCACCAGCCGCATTTTCAGGCGGAGGAATGTACTATTATCTGTACGACGCTGGCCTGGAGCTGACGCTGTTCTACTCGATGAAGAACTTCGAATGCTTGATTCGCCAGTGATGACGGAGAGTCACCCCGTGGAGCTGAGACTGCATGGATTTATGAATTCAACAGACTTAACTTTTCTTTTAGATAGAGCTGGCTGGCTGCATGTAATATGCTTATTTGGGAACTCTGATGCCTCATTTATTATACGCTCGTAAACTGACAGATGTACTTTAGGCCCATAGGTACTTTAGGTACGAGTCAATGGAAGTGCCTCTCTAGCTCTTAAACTGTCTGGTTTATTTGTTTCACATTATTCTGACGGTCGAAAGTCTATCTTAATGAACACTTATAAGAGCCGTACACCTTCTTGCTCCCGTGAAACGACCCTTTTGGTGAATATTCGAAGTGCCTTCTTTGTAAGTAGTGTAATTCCCTCTGTCTCACCTAGATTGAGAATATTGTCATACGAGTAAAAAATTCTAAATCAAATAAAAAAGCAACACCTGCACCAAAGTGCAGAGGCAAATGGCACAAACTGCTGCTGAGACAGCTCCACATATGTCTGTTGTTCAGTCACATTCTGCTCCAGAATGACCAATTCTGTTTTGCTATTTAATGCGTGCAGTGAAACACCTTGTCAGTCGGCCCTCGGCCTGCTGCACATAGTAAATTTGAAACTAGCATCAGAGACATTGTTCGAAATGTCTATGGTAATTTACGTTAAGGCAATGACATTCAAGCAATGACCGATCATTGTGCCTAGTTTCGTTTGGGCCACAAACGATTGCGCCGACGGAAATTGTGAACTGAGTAAACTTTTGCGCGCCTTTCAGGCATCGAAACAGGAATACAACAGATTGCTTATCTGCGAATAGTCTATGGTCAAGCCGCCCCCCATCTTTGGATATTCCCAACGGGTTATATTTGGATATACCCATTTGCAGATGAGCAATCTGTATATTCCTGTATCAATGCGTTTGCGAGGATATTTTTTACGCTCACATCGTTACACGTTACACTTAAATCGGCCGAATTACATGGTTTGTTCCGCATGGGATCCTCGGGGCAAGCCTCTTCTTCGCTTGGCAGTGGTGGCAGAGCATCATCGTTACCGCATTCAATGAATCGGATGAACTCCATCAACTCTTCATTCGCCTCGTCACGTCCACCCATACTCAAGTCGCTGAGAAAGTTGACCTCATTTCCATTCAAGCCGTCAATGCTTTCAATCGGCAAATTCGACCAATTTATCATTCGTATGAGTGGCATGAATATAGGTTAGGGCAAACAGAAGAAACAGGAACATGTATCCTCTGCTGCAGAGTTCCAGCTTATAAGACCACAACTTCATTTAACATGTTTCGTCTATGGTAATTTTAGACTGTTGCGCTTAACTTTTCGTTCCAGACGTTTAGTCTATGGCCATCATTTGGCTTGCGTCAAGTGGAAAATGCCTATGACACAAATCCCTAGAATCGCTTAGTGAACAATTCCCGTCTGGGAAGCTGTGTCCAAGCCGTTTTGAATTGGTTTTTGGACGAAAATAGACACAATTCCACTATCGAGAGGTCACGCTTCACACACAAGATGAAGATGAAGGAATAGAAAGGATTGCTCATCTGAAAGCAAGTCTATGGCCAAGACTTTCTAAAAATTGGGATACCCCCATGAATTTTATTGGCTTCTGGAATTCAATTATAGTCCCCCCCAAGTTCTTACTGGCTGAAGCTTGTACGCGGGGGAAATTCTAAAGTCACGATTAACGTTAGAAATCTACAACTGCTTTCTTCCTCTGGGCCACGACGGTTTAAGGGAAAGAAATTAGCATTTGAAACAAGAGAAAAGGTTATCTATGTCAATGCTACAGCTTAGCACGCGCGTTAATAGTTAATTTCCCCCGCGTACAATCTTCAGTCATTAAGAGCTTAGGGAGGACTATTATTAAATTCCAGCAGACAATGAAATTCATGGGGGGAATATCCCAATTTTTAGGAAGTCTTGGCCATAGACTCGCTTTCAGATGAGCAATCCTTTCTATTCCTTTATCCATAGTCTAAGAGCGTAAAATACGAGCTCGTAAAATAGTCTATGGTTGTAAGTGGGGGCTTTGATCCACACCCCCATTCCCCCTTCCCACTCGGATCCTGATGGACAAATTGACCAATGAAGTTAGCTGGCCGCTCGTGTCTATGGCCATTACCATGAATTCTCACTTCCAGACAACCCCCATTGCTTAACTTGTGTAATTATAGGGAGCGGTACGTCACCATCTGCCCCTGCCTTATGAGCAAGAGAGAGATAGGCGGAAAAAACAATTGGTGATCTGAGCAATCTGTTTACAACAACGTTACACATTCTTGTCAGCAGCTCCCGTGGTGGCGTGCTCTTCTAGGCAGAGAATTTTTCACAGCTCAGACTGCTCTGGGGCTGTTTCCGACTCATGTATAAATGAATAGCGCGACTGGCAGTCTATTTTTATTTCTTTGTTTAAATAATAATTGAATCACTCCACAAACTCCAGCTCGTACTCTTAAGCGGAAACAATTTGCGGTCTATAAATAGGCCAAATTTCTACAAATACCAGCGGGAATCTTTGCTCGGAAACTGCGGTACATCTCTTGCAAGAAGTTACTCATTTCAACAGAATATTTCAACTCAAAGTCAGGACCTGCATGGCGGCTGAAACGCGTAAGCAGACTACGAGCGCGTACTAAGATTGCTGCGGTTATACTTTATCAATACAGTATGGTTGTCAAGAGAGTAATTCAAACCTGCATTCATATTCCTAATAGAACTCAAATGTTACTTTTCAGACAAGTTCCTTCTGCTGCTGATTGAGCTGCTGCTGATCGGACACGTGTGTCTCATCAGCATCCCGGCACACTGTGAGTAGCCAGAATAACTGCTTGGCAATGAGTTTCATACAAGGATTATGGACTGGTTGGGACAAATAAATCAGTATTATATGCAGCTCTACTGATGCTTTTAAATAAAATAAATGCACAAAATTCTCTCTGCAGATTCGACCTTAAAGCCGGAGGATTTAATGGATGCGACTGCTGAACCTGAAGGCCCGACAGCTAAACCTGAATTCCCATCTGCTAAACCTGAAGCCTCAACTACTGAACCTGAGGCCCCGACTGCTAAACCTGAAGAACCGACTGCTAAACCTGAAGAACCGACTGCTAAACCTGAAGAACCGACTGCTAAACCAGAAGAACCGACTGCTAAGCCTGAAGAACCGACTGCTCGACCTGAAGAACCGACTGCTAAGCCTGAAGAACCGACTGCTAAGCCTGAAGAACCGACTGCTAAACCTGAAGAACCGACTGCTAAACCTGAAGAACCGACTGCTAAGCCTGAAGAACCGACTGCTAAACCTGAAGAACCGACTGCTAAGCCTGAAGAACCGACTGCTCGACCTGAAGAACCGACTGCTAAGCCTGAAGAACCGACTGCTAAGCCTGAAGAACCGACTGCTAAGCCTGAAGAACCGACTGCTAAGCCTAAAGAACCGACTGCTAAGCCTGAAGAACCGACTGCTCGACCTGAAGAACCGACTGCTAAGCCTGAAGAACCGACTGCTAAGCCTGAAGAACCGACTGCTAAGCCTGAAGAACCGACTGCTGTACCTGAAAAACCGACTGCTAAGCCGGAAGAACCAACTAGGAAACCTGAAGAACCGACTGCTAAGCCTGACGAACCGACTGGGAAACCTAAAGAACCGACTGCTGAGCCTGAAGAACCAACTACTAAGCCTGAAGAACCGACTGCTAAACCTGAAGCCTCAACTGCTGAATCTGAAGCCCCAACTGCTAAACCTGAAGCCTCGACTGCTCGACCTGAAGCCTCAACGCCTTCGCCAAGAGTCCCAACGCACTCTTCTGAGCCCTCTACTCGTGCTCCAACTACTCCCTCTCCATGTGAACCTAAGAAGCCGGAATCCCCTGAACGATGGATCCTGAACCTATGCGTCAGAAGTCTCAGCTTGTGCTAAAAAACTCTGAACTCATGCGCCACAAGCCTGGACTCCTGCACTAGGCTAAACACACAGCAACAGCGCTCATTCAGGCAAGGCTGACCTCACATAACCTATACTTAATCGCCACAACTGCTTCTGAATCTCTGACTATTACACCAAACCTGCTCGCATCCAGCTTGTACATATACACACGTCGCTCACTATAATAACGATACACCAAAATCTACTTGTACTCGTATAAAGGCGTTCATGTACAAGCTGTATACGTACATGTGCACACCGTGACGAAACATTACTAAACAAATAATAATTAGTTATTTGCGTTGCTCGCATGCTCAAGTGAATGCTTTAATTAATTTTACATTCAGTTTCACCAATCAAAGTCTATGTCAACAAAGTTATGCATCAATTATCATTTCGACCACGGAATTGATTTTAACCAATTTTAATAGCAAATAAACAATATTAACGCTATATATCTTAAAAGCTACGTAAAACATTTTATACGGATTTACATCACCGACAGTGTTTGAGTCTGAGACTTCATAGAGATGTTTACAGGTATAATTAGCAAAAAATGACACTGGATCATCCGTTCTAACGATTAAAAAATGCTACATGTACGTACCGATACTTATACACTGTAGCTTATATTTCAGAAATACGCTCGTACTATAATACAAGGACTTCTAGACTATCAGGACGTAAAACTAAAAGATCGTGCAAGTTTTTGGAGGCCACGATTTCCTGGAAAAAATACACTGCGGAGATAGGAAAAAATCAGTTTTTCGTCAAAAAATCTGTGATTGTATTTGATCTGGGTCAGTGAAGACTACCATTCTTTTAATTTAACAAGCAAAACATTTTACTGATGTTACTGATAGGAAAACTGATTTTTCCTATCTCCGCAGTGTATTTTTTCCAGGAAATCGTGGCCTCCAAAAACTTGCACGATCTTTGAGTTGTCCTTGCTATAATATCGCCACATCTTGAATTGAATTATATCTATTTAGTAGGGAGGCCATGCCCTCTTATAACACTCACCCCCAAAAGTGACACTCCAAAAACTTAACTAAAGAGGTAACCAGCTCGATGATTGATAGCCGGTAATACATCTAGCTCAATTTTCCCACCTTTTTTGCGCGACATCCACCGGCTGAAGAGACGGTACATTTCATCCAACAACTTAATGTCCACTAAGACATCAAATATTGACATCAAAGCGTATATAGCTAAAGCCTACTATTGTAGTATGCAAAATTGCTATATAGCCGGATACCTAGGCCTAGTAGATTTGATTTTTTGCATGTAGATTTTAGGCCTAGTGTCGAATTATACAACCTATAAGCATGCACAAAGGCTTGCGAATACTGCTTTCCATGTCAACTCTTTTTGTTATGACTAATTTGGCACATTAGAAAAACCATAGTTCCAAGAAAACAAAAGGGGAAAATCGAGAGAGCTAATTTGATGTGCAAAAATATTGTCTCACACATAATTAATTTTTAATCCAAATATACTAAATGATGGTCATGGATGGAGTATGGACTATGACCATGCCATTGATTTGTATCACTATATGTAACTTAAGAATAAAAAGGCCTCTGAGAAAACTGTAGCCTAAGTAAGCCTATGTATAAAATAGTTTGAAATAAATAACATGTATGTATGCATATTTTATATTGGAAGCTGATACTTTTTGACAGTATTAGGGGGCCTATTGGACTTTGGTAACTTCTAATACAATTTTCTAATTTTCCCAATAGTCCAATAGACCAATACTATTGAAATTTTTTAGGGATGCTGCTTCACTTAAGAAATGCAATATATATAAAAATAAGCGCAAACATTTACATTCTTTACAATTGATATTAGGCCCTATTGATAAATATTAGGCCTATCTATGACAAAAATATTTTATTTTATTCAGATTTTGCTGTTGCTATAACTTTCAACATTGTCAAGTGACAATATTTTATAATAATTGGAAGGCATAATTCAAAAATTCAGAAATTGTAACTTTTAGTATTGTTAGGACTTAGGTGATATAATTTTGTAATAATTAAAAGGTAAAATTTATTCCCTTCCTTCCAATATAACCTTCCAATATTAACTTTCAAAATGCTTCTTTGTGGTTGTCATTTGCTAATAGGCCTGATAGACTTTAAGTCAAGCTTTGGTTTAGGATTCTATTTTTTTAAATCCTATAGAAGTGATATTGGATATCATATAAAGAAAAGATAGGTTGCATTATGCAATTGTGGGTAATATAAGTCATAAAGGATAATTTCGTCAAAAAGAAGCCATTGTATCAAAACATCTAGCCAGTTATAGTGGTTAGCATATATGCCCAACACCTATCCAACCCATCCAAACCAGTAAAGGGAAATGGCTGCCAGCCAAGGTAAGTTACAAAATCAAAAATGCAAAAAATGAAAAATTGGGAGAAGAAAAAAGGAGAGGAAGAGAAAAAGAAAAGAAAGGAAAAGAGAGAGGGAAAAAGAAAGAGAAAGAGAAGAAAAGAGAAAAAGGCAAGAAAAGTCATATACAAAGTGAAAATTAAGTTGCAATTGGAAGAACTAAGTCACAGTTCAGAGGAACTAAGTCTCAATCAGGAGGCACTAAGTCACAATTGGGAGAAACTAAGTCACAATTGGGAGAAACTAAGTTGCAATTGAGAAACTAAGTCACAATTGGGAGAAACTAAGTCACAATTGGGAGAAACTAAGTCACAATTGAGAGAAACTAAGTCACAATCAGGAGAAACTAAGTTGCAATTGAGAAACTAAGTCACAATTGGGAGAAACTAAGTCACAATTGGGAGAAACTAAGTCACAATTGAGAGAAACTAAGTCACAATCAGGAGAAACTAAGTTGCAATTGGGAGAAACTAAGTCACAATTGGGAGAAACTAAGTCACAATTGAGAGAAACTAAGTCACAATCAGGAGAAACTAAGTCACAATTGGGAGAAACTAAGTCACAATTGAGAGGGAGAAACTAAGTCAAGTCAAATTGGGAGAAACTAAGTAAGTCACAATTGGGAAACTAAGTCACAATTGGAGAAACTAAGTCACAATTGAGAGAAACTAAGTCACAATTGAGAGAAACTAAGTCACAATTGGGAGAAACTAAGTCACAATTGAGAGAAACTAAGTCACAATTGAGAGAAAAGGGAGAAACTAAGTTGCAATTGGGAAACTAAGTCACAATTGGAGAAACTAAGTTGCTAAGTTCTAAGGGAGAAACTAAGTTGCAACTAAGTTGCACTGGACAAAACTAAGTTGCACTGGATGGGTAAAATTTTAAGGTTGGGTATGTATGGTGGTTAGAATGAATTAATTATAGATAAAATATAATAATAAATCTATATTGCCAAAAACAAAGGGCCATATATAAAGGCCAACAACTACTTTTGCATAATTAGTTTGCCCTAAGGATGCTAGCAATTACTTGTGTATATTTTAATTTGCTTGAACAAGTAATCTTTAAGTTGACTCATATAATTGCCTTTCTATACAAATAAATATATATATGTATGAACCTATATAGTCCTAATTCACTTTTCAACCTTGAATTATATTATTATTCTTTTAAATTTATTTGAACTAAAAATGTTATAAAGCAAAAAAACTATAGGCATGCAAGTACAAGTTTGAGATTTAGATGCAATACTGATAGAAATTTGATTTGGCAGACTGAAAAATGTGCTAAGCTTGACACTTTGCTGTCCTCATCACAGTCAGCTGAGATTTCCCTGGAGGTTCAGACAGCGGCTGCGCAATTGCTGGACGCATGCTGCCGACTACGTGACCAAATTGACGCCTCAGAGCGGCAGCTGGCGCCTCTTCACAGCTGCGCCCATCGGCTGCGTCGGCCGCCTCAGCTGGGCGACTTTGATGAAGTTGAAGGCGGCGGTCGAGTCTGGCTTAACATCGGCGGCGGCGCAGTGGCGGCTTCGTCCGCCTCTCCAAGGCGTCGGCCGCGACCCTGTGCGAGCGGCGCCTGTCGGAGCTTGAGCTGTCGGCTAGTCGGGCTCGTCGCCAGCTTGCCGAGCGCTTGGAATCGTTGACGTCAACTGCTGAGAGTCGGCAGGCGCTTGATATACTACTGAAAAGTAGCAATGTTAGCTTGTCTGAATTGCGCAAGTACACGGATGAGTGATTGGGCTGGCTTGGCTGATTTTTGTGCTGCATTTTATAGCTAGTAAAATTTCAACAGTTTTTATGTGAAAATACACGAGTTCAATTCTCAACAATTTGCCTTGCTCCTACGTTCTTTGTTGCATAATAATTCATTTATTATCTATGTTTTATAGAGAGTAGGACTCAAAGCTTTTAGCTGGATAATTTCAGGCCTCAACCCTGACAGTATCTCCAGTTCTGTGAACCTTCCTCCCAGTCTTCTTGCATCTTAGATAGTCGGCACTTGCATTGATTATGCGCATGTGTACACTAGCGGCAGTCTCATGGCTAGCGCAGTGTGCAATGCTTGGAAAAGTATCTAATCAGCAAATTGCGCTGGGATTATGTGATTTAGTATCGCGCCCTTCCCTGCTGATCCTATTGGCGTGGCGGGAGAAGAAGATCTCTCGCCGAGTGAGCTTGCAGATTCAGTAAGGCTGTTGCCAGAGCAAAAAAACTGAACGCAATGCGTTTTGGTTAATGGTCAATGGCTTGACTTTATTGGCGAAGTTTATTTAGTGGATTTCAAACAGGCTTGCACTCTCCTCCAGAAATCCAAGCTTTATTGCGCTGACTCTGTCGCGTCTCTTTACGTTTAAATTTATTCGAAAGAAAAACAATGTACTCAAACTCTTTGTCCGCGGCCAATGCATCGGATGCAGAGCACCATCAGTCCTCTAATCAGCTGAAGCAGCAGCGTCACGTCAGTTTCTCATCGACAGCGACGAGTCCGCCGGCTGATCGGCGGCCGCTGCCGTCCCCAACGCCGTCCTCGCTTCCAGTTGCTGTGTCGCCGTCCTTGTCCTCCTCGGCGTTGGCTTTCTCAGCCAGTCATGACGCTGCTGCAGTAGTTGCGGCTGCTTCTGCAGATGGTGGCGTCTGCTGTTCCTGCGACTGTTGTACAGCCTGGCTTGCTGCCATATCGGTTAATCGACAGGTGATTACGAGCTAACCCTGGTAATCAAACAACCTGATGATTCCGATGCAATTTTGTGTTATGTCTTTTGAGTTATTTGAGAATAGTTGCATAAAATTTCGTCAAAATGACCTTCCTCAAGACTCGATTGGTTTGGATAATGCTATCTACCTGCGCAAGCTATAGTTAGTTGCTGCTGGGTGGGTGTTTGTCCGAGTCACTGTGTTCGTGTTGGCTAAAGTACATTTATTATCTACATCATTCCCATCCTTCCAGTTAGTGCTGGCGCCCTTCTCATTTAGTGTATTAAGTGCTAAATCTTTTCTTAATCTTAAACGACGTAGTGTGCAATATTAGCAGCATAAATAATTCCAATATCAGTGCGGAGTGTAGTGTTTTTTTAAATCCTCTGGTATCTTTTCTGGTTCTTGCTTTTTGTTGTAAACAAGGCCAACGCCAATCTGTAATACTGCAACCTTTGTCAGTAACATCTTACGAGCGTAGAGTGGTTGGTCGTTGGCCCCTCTCTCAAGATGATTGAAACTATGTTCGTAGCTTTAAAGCTTCGTGAATTTATCCATCCGTTCATTCTGTTTCGGGTTTCTTGACTGCAATTCTGCTGAAACTTGGGAATATGTCTGTGCCAGGCAAATTGGAGATTTGTCACGCTTGTTTTGCTCGGTTTTTCGGTCTGATAATTAATTTCTGCACAGAGCGTTCTACCCCTCTTAGCAACATATACCATCAGTCAGTCAGTGATCTTCTCATCAGTGCTACTATTGCACTACCTATTGAGTAGGCGGGTACTTAAGCATGAGGCTTTAGACAAGATCTAGCGCGGTAGCTGTCAGCTTTTGTTCCGCACGTACCGGTACGTGTCTCATAAGTAAAAGCAAACGAAGGCAGGATGCGTTTCGGGGTTAGTTAGAAATTAGTCGGTAAGCCCCTATACTCTCCACTAATTGTTCGCAGTAAGCCGTGGTCAATGCAAGCCCTAGCTTTTTAATTGTAACAACACTGCATGTCTCGGCAGTTCTCTCCCTCTTGATTACTTCCTCGTCATTAGATGGACAGCTTTGCCCCGTGCTCAGGATGCGATTTCTTTTCGAGTAGCTCATCCTCTGTGTCTTCAATTCCGAGCCCCGCCCTATGCGTACACCTGCGCTACTCTGCCCACCTGTGACTGACACTTCACTACCCACCAATTCCTTCCCCACTCTGAGACGCAGCTGTACTCTCTAGGCCTGTAATTGAAATTGGCGTCTTTTCGATGGTCGGTTGTTAACTATTCCCTTGAATTTCATTCCTTAGCTTTTATAATTCTCCCGCCTGAGACCTGCCTAATCCCGGATATGGCTTTGCTTTTAATGCTAACTGGAATTGCTGCATTGAGCAACGCCTTCGTCACGCGACAAATAGTTTCTTTTATGCCTGTAAAAGGAAATTGCTACCTGTTTCCGTTTCTGCTTCACTTCAATATTGCAATCGACAGCGGCTTACTGACTGCATATAACTGGGAGTACTGTTGACATCCGAGTCCATTATGTGATTAAGTTGGTTTTAGATTAATAAGGTCGAATGGCTAATTTGAGCCATCGTTGCTGCTTTTCTTGCCCACACTGGCTGCAGTCAGAGGCCTCTGTTCCTTCGTCCAACGAATCCATTCCCTGCACTGGTTATAGTGAGCAAAAAAAAATAAACGCATTGCCATTTCAACAGTCCTCGCTTGAAGTAAAGGAACTACAGACTGTTGCCGTGAGTACTGAGGTCTCTCCCTTAAATGCGTTGCTATTCCGTTTAGCAGTTAGCAGGTAAAGATTGGTGTCTGTTCGTTGGTTCAATCATCATCTTTTAGCAAAACATATTTTGGCTCTAGTTTGTTCCAGTAGAGCTTTTAGATTCCGCCCTGAATCAATGCGAAAGTCGACACAGACGCAAACGCAAGTCTTAAATAGTTGTTGCCGTGCACAGAATTAAACTCATGTACTTTAGCGTACGTATTTGGCGTACATATCACCTGTCTGCAGTGTGACATGCCTAAACATTATTAACGCCAAAAGGCACAAGTAAGCATTTTAGTAGTGAGTTTGGCTGCTTAAATCCACGTGTATAGTTCTATCATAGAGATCTAGAACTAGAACCTAGTTCCAGCTACTAGATCTAGATTTCTATTGGTTCATCACATGATAAAGCACATCATGCACCGAGCTTCATTCACCAGCATTCCTGAAATTCAGTGGCAGATGCGGGCATGTGACTAAACGGTCTATAGAACTCCGTCTGTCCTTATCTATAGTTTTTTATACATCACCAGTTCTTCTCGTTTGCTACATTGGATAGCCAGTGGGTACCCACTTGTTACTCGAGAACATCTCTACTCTGATTGCCTCCGCTTTGATTTAGTGCCGATATTCCTCAACCCGTCCCCGCTTCTTTCTAAAGCATAAAAAATTGATGGCATCCGCCACTTTAGACTGCGGGTATTAGTAAGAGTGTTCAAAATCCCAGCAAAGTGGCAAACCAACTGCTCCCCTCTTCGGTATCGCTGCAGCCATCAGCCGCCGCCGTCATGTCGCAGCAGTCGTTACTTCAGCCCGGTCAGCCGGCGCCAGCCTTCGCCTGCAAGGCAATGCTGCCCGACCAGAGCTTCGCTGACGTCAGCCTAGCCGACTATTCCGGCAAATATGTGGTGCTGTTCTTTTATCCGGCCGATTTTACTTTCGTTTGTCCGACCGAAATCATCGCCTTCTCGGACAGAGCGTCCGAATTTGAGGCTATCAACTGTCAGGTGTTGGCCTGCAGCAGCGACAGTCATTTCGTCCACCTGGCCTGGTCCAACACCAGCCGCAAGGAGGGCGGCATCGGCAAGCTGAACATTCCCGTGCTGGCCGATCGATCTCAGTCGATTTGTCGCGCCTACGGCGTGCTCAAAGAGGACGAGGGCGTCGCCTATCGCGGCCTGTTCATCATCAGCGACACGGGCGTGCTGCGCCAGATCACCGTCAACGACCTGCCAGTCGGCCGGTC
Organism: Macrostomum lignano; assembly: GCA_002269645.1. Lineage (NCBI taxonomy): Eukaryota > Metazoa > Platyhelminthes > Macrostomidae > Macrostomum > Macrostomum lignano. The sequence goes on from NIVC01000391.1 coordinate 520,647, forward strand.
AGTGGACGAGACGCTGCGTCTGGTTCAGGCCTTCCAGTTCACCGACAAGCACGGAGAAGTCTGCCCGGCCAACTGGAAGCCCGGCGCCAAGGCTATGAAACCGGACCCCAACCTGAGCAAGGAGTATTTTAAGGTTGGCTGCGTTGATATGAATAATGTACATGTAGCTATATGTAAGAATAGGTCGCTTTGACAAGCTTGAAATTATGCATTGTCGAAGACTGTAAAATTTAAAATCTTGAAAAAGTAATTGCAAGGGGTGTTGCGGGCACCCTGGCGCAACGCCTTCGGCGATATTTGTCCAACAAACAGCGCTGGATAATTTCTTCTGCCCATGTTGTGATTAGCAGTGATTAGGCAAGAACTATATTTGAGAAAAGACCATTTTAACAGTTCATGTAGAACTACCAAGGGGGACAAACCTCGGCGGGCAATTCACTCGCGGGAAAATTGCACTGCGGGCAAATCTCGGCAAGCAATTCGTCTGCGGCAATTGTCGTGCTCGTCCCATCAGCGCCGAACTGGAGTCCGAAGTCAAGCAATTAATTGAAGCCACTTTTGCAACTTGCAGCTGCCGGCTAAGAATATTTTTGTAGTAAAGCTATTGATGAGACAAGCCTAAGTTCTACAGAGCAATGCTCAACGCAAAAAAGTTTGGTGATTGGGGTTTTAATAGCCTAGCATTTAACACTTCGGCTTAGAAAGACTGCACATTTAGGAAGTCTCTGGTGGCTTCGCTTCCCAGGAAGCGACCATCAAAGTTCCACGTCTATAGACTGTCTATAGACGTGGAACTTTAAGCTTCCCTGGCTCTGCACAGCGGTGTTAAAACAGCTCTTAGTCTATGGCCAGACCCTGCTAACCACACCGGAATGAACCAGAGAATATCTAGTTCTTTCAAATATTTAGCTGGATATTCTGTGGAAGCAACGAATTATATTATTTTTCAGACTTCTGCGTAAAAAAGTCAAGTCGTCCTTTTGTGACTGTCCAGTTGTCTTAATATGTGAATATTATGTCACGACAGGCACAATTTAGTTGATAGTTATCAATTATCAACAAGAAACAAAGTCAATTTTTATCGTTTCATTTCAGTCTGCCTAGCGCCAATAGCTAAGCGATCGGAGCAACGCTTTGCAGGCATTGAGCCTCCGCGTATTCTGACGGACATCCTTGATAAAACCTGGCTTTTTAAAACTATTATAGTTTAACCTCACGGTAGATCACTCACTGTTGTCTGTCTTCGTTTTGCTAGCAGAAAAGTTGATTAACTAATTTGTTACATTTTATAGTTTTACTTCAATATACCAGTTGATTTATCCAAGGGGTGGTGAAAATCAAGGTGACATACAGCCACACTCTGATGCGTACACAATGACACCGACCCGGCCTCTTATTGTCAGGCGCGGTACACACGCACTGTCTTTTGGGTTGCACTAATGGTCATGGATGGCGCATTAGGTCTCACACTATGCCAGCAATGGGGGGGGGGTAGCCCAGTGGTCTGGCGTGGCGCTCTGGTGTGCCAGCGTCCCAGACTCGATCCCATGTGCAGTCACATTAATATGGCACTGAATTGGAATCTCGGCTTGGCTCTGCTCGTGTAATTAACGCCCTTGAGGGCCAACCCCCCAACAAGGCACAGTGAAGTGTACATGCCTAACGATAAATAAAGTTAGGGCTGCTGTACACTCCTGTGTGAGTGTTTCGCTGATCTAATTGAGCTTCTAAACCGTAGTAAAAGTTAATCAACTGTCTTAATATGTAGGTGTCGGGTACAGGACCATTGCATGTCGTGAGTGTCATAGATTTCGTAAAAAATGTTTTTTAATTGCACCCATTCTCTGGCTTAGGGCTTGTCATTATTTCTTGCAAAAAAGCTTTTTATTAATTAACTAGTCTTTTACACTATTTCTGTTACCTATCTTCAGCTGAGTCTAAAAAATAATCTAGTCAAACTTTATCGAGTCGTGAAGTTTTTATCTGTCTAACTTTTTTTCTTCAAATAACCAATCATGCATCAACAGATTCTACTAGTAAGTAGCGATGTGCGTTTTGTGAAATACGAGTATTACTTTATCTAATATATTATTTTTCAGAGATGTTGTTCACAGAAGTTAGTTCGCTTATTAATTTAAATTTTCATTCCTCATTGGCTTTGTTTCTTGCTCGCTAATTTATAGATGCCTTATTAATTAGTTCCAATTAGCTAGTATATAGATAGCCATGGCTAGTGTCTGTCCATCTGGGGGTTGTAGCCTAGTGGTCAGAGCGTCGGACTCTGACTGAAGCGCATTGCTTCAGTTCACCCAGCTGGAAAATGGGTGCCAGCATTAGCTGGGGGTAATTGAGATTGTGTGGCGACCCCCCAGTCCTTGGACTGAACAGCCGTACGCAGCTTTCAGATGCGCTGCGCAATGGCTGCGGCTGAGCTGTCGGTTGCACATCTGGCCCAATTGGGGCAGGTGCAATCAATCATTGACAATCATTAATTCATTTACAATGACAGATTGATACTGTCAAAATCTAGGTTGATAAATCATTCTAATTCAAATGGCTGCAAGTACAGGTATCAAAAAGCCTCTTTAAAAAGCGTTTAAAATATTCTCTTTAATTCGTCTGTTTCATTTTGAAGTTCATAGGAGCCAGTTGGTTCAGCAACAGGATCTAGTAATAGGCATTACTCATTTGCACTTTTTAGCATTGCGAGTTTCTGCAGTTAAACGGAAAGTGTCTTCAAAAGCAGAATGTACGCACAAGTAGGTACGCTTGGAAATAGTCTGAGACAATGAAGTTTGTGCTGCCACAATGAGACGGCGAGTTTTCTTTTTTGATGCTATTTTTAGACATGAGAAAAAAGCGATGCAGACAAACGGTACTAAAACTGATGTGTATACATATATATATATACAAACGAGTCAATGAGCAATAGTCACCACTGGCTTTGTTTAGCAGATTAGAGTAATCTGAGTTGAAGAAAAATGAAATTGTTCGGCAAGATAGCCAGACGCTTGAGAAGACTTAGCAGGCATAAATCGCTCGTTGATCTCAGCGTTGACTGCGAACCGCAGCAGACGTACCTGCTTGCTGATCGCTGGTGCAGCAGTCCAGGAGCCGGACGGGATGGCAGGAAGCTCTCTGACGAAGAGTACACTTACGAGACAATGAGCTGTGATCTAGACAATGAACAACGACTTGTTTCTGCCAACTCTACAAGTGCAGCCCATCCGGCCTTTGTGACGAGAGGAGCAGGCGGCACCCGGGATGGCAAATGCGGAGTCTACATGCAAGAAAGCGAGCATACATATGATCCGTACTACAATACTTATCCAGTCCCAGCAGGTCAAGCTGTGCACCCCACTGCGAATTTGGCCAGCAAAAATGACCAGCCAATTTCCGGATTAAAGAATAACCAGCAGCAGCAGCAGCAGCAAAGGACAGCAAATAGGGCAATAAGCCGTAAGAACTGATTTTAATCTACTTGTGTTTTCCTCAAACAAGTTCATGTCGAGTGATACATGTATAATCAATCTGAAATATTACGATATTCCAGAGAACAATCCACCGGTTCCCACCGTTCGACGCAGCCTAATGCCTTTAAGGATGCCTCAACAGCAGCCAACTATGGAGCCACAGCAGCAGCCAACTATGGAGCCACAGCAGCAGCCAACTGTGGAGCCACAGCAGCAGCCAACTGTGGAGCCACAGCAGCAGCCAACTGTGGAGCCACAGCAGCAGCCAACTGTGGAGCCACAGCAGCAGCCAACTGTGGAGCCACAGCAGCAACCAACTGTGGAGCCACAGCAGCAACCAACTGTGGAGCCACAGCAGCAGCCAACTGTGGAGCCACAGCAGCAACCAACTGTGGAGCCACAGCAGCAGCCAACTGAGGAGCCACAACTGCAGCCAACTGAGGAGCCACAGCAGCAACCAACTGAGGAGCCACAGCAGCAACCAACTGCTGAGAAGCCACAGCAGCAACCAACTGTGGAGCCACAGCAGCAGCCAACTGTGGAGCCACAGCAGCAGCCAACTGTGGAGCCACAGCAGCAGCGAACTGAGGAACCACAGCAGCAGCCAACTGAGGAACCACAGCAGCAGCCAACTGAGGAACCACAGCAGCAGCCAACTGAGGAGCCACAGCAGCAACCAACTGTGGAGCCACAGCAGCAGCCAACTGAGGAACCACAGCAGCAGCCAACTGTGGAGCCACAGCAGCAACCAACTGTGGAGCCACAGCAGCAGCCAACTGAGGAACCACAGCAGCAGCCAACTGTGGAGCCACAGCAGCAGCCAACTGCGGAGCCACAGCAGCAGCCAACTGAGGAACCACAGCAGCAGCCAACTGAGGAACCACAGCAGCAGCCAACTGAGGAACCACAGCAGCAGCCAACTGAGGAACCACAGCAGCAGCCAACTGAGGAGCCACAACAGCAACTAACTGCTGTGCAGCAACAGCAGCAGCAACAGCAGCTTCTTCAGCTCCAGCCAGCAGAAGACACTTACCGCCAATCACATGCCCCTGATCAACGGTCACAGCAGCCCCCAAAAGCTGCAATTCGAGCCTCATTGCTCACCACAGCTGCAGCCGAGCGCCAAGTTGCTGTTAAGCCGCAGTCAGTTGCTGGATCAACCACAGATCAGAGACGACATGCTCGCCAGGAGTTGCCCAGCAGCTCGAAACAACGCAGCTGCACGTCGAGGACGGTCGTTCCCTGTGCGGAAAAGTCCGCTGCTTCACCGCGCAGCATCGGATACGGGCGTAGGCAAAGTGGCCCCGTCAACGTCATTGGCAACGGAAATGTGCTGCGGATTCAAACAGCAGCGCTGTCTCAACTCTTCAACTAAACTTGCTGATATTTCTAATCAATGCATGAATTTCCACCAAAATCTATAAGAAGCTTCCCAAATTGACTGATCGAGCGACGCGAACATGCAGTACAAATTTTTCTAAAAACTGACGAAATGACGACTTCCGTAGTATCGAATTGGACGAAATTATAATATATGGGATGTAGATGTACCACACATATTAATGTACACTTTGAACTAATTAATAAACAATATAAACTCGTGAACAGTGTGGCGAAAAAAGGATCTTTTATCTGCTCACGCACATCCGGTTTATCTAAAATGATGGTACGATGCTAACCTGCATGCGTTATTAATGACTGCATGCCTCATTTTTTTGATGTCAGGCATGTATAAAATTAGTGCAGATTAGCCACAGAAGTAAGTCGCATGCTTTTGGATTATATATATATGATTGCGCCGAATGATACGTGTGTATAATTGCGCTGCTTTCAAAGCCATATCTCAGATATGCGTATTTTTTGTCCAAGACAAGATACATACATTTACGAGTAGGTTCCAGATTTCAGATAGATTATAGACGTTTATTTGCCTACTACTCGTAAATGCATACAACAACAATACGCGTTCAGCGTCACAGGGCGCCTCAGGGCCGTGTCGCGAGTGAATGCCGGTGCCCCGGCCAAATCAGGGGGCCTGCCCTGCCGCCGATGAGGTGGCTGGGATACCACTTAGTTAACGACGGCAGGGTTAACACATTTGTAAGTGAGTTTTAAGTGTACATGCACATGTGCGAGTTGCTATTGTATAGCATGTACGTGCTTTTCACCCACTCCCTGTCTCTATCTTTTATACCCACAGTTATGGTAGCAATCTTTGTATCGTATTTAACCTGCGTATCGATCTAATAAACGCCAAGAAGCTTCGTCAACTCTCAGCCGTATCTCTCTGCCTTAGTCTACACAAACAGCGCATGTAATTAAATCAGCACTAGACATTGCCCGCTGATATACGAATGCGAGGATTAGGCGGTTAGGCTTAACGGTTTAACTCTGGTTGAGTCAGGTCATCGGGGGGGGAGCTCAGTTCTGCGTTCTTTTACTCATGTCCTCTTGTGCGGGCCGGTCCACTGCTACGCCAGTCAGGGTTTGTGCGTCGGTCTTTTGCCACCCATAATAATACATTAAGTCGTTTGCTTCCCCCACTCTTTGTGACACGTCATTAGACGGTGTTGGCCTGATTTCTGCCAACCCATCTCTGCCAGTTGTACACGCCTTAGTAACTAATTTTTAAGTAGTTTAACTTGTTTGAAGTTGTTAAACCCGCTTTGGTATGCTTCCACCTTTTATAACTAAGTGGACTTATAGATTAGTTGCAATTATGAGGAGAAGAGATGGTAAGGTTGCCAGATAGAAAACATGGTGTGTCGGATACTCTAAACGGGGTGTCAGATACTCGAAACGGGGTGTCAGATACTCTTAACAGGGTGTCAGGTACTCTAAACGGGTCCATGAGAAATGCCCGCAGACGAATTTACCGCAGAGAATTGCCTGCCGAGATTTGCCCGCAGTGCAATTTGCCCGCGAGTGATCGAGTTGCCCGCCGAGTTTTTTCTCACCGAGGTTTGCCAAGGACAACTTAGTAGAAGGATTTTTCATGTTAAATTGGTCTGTCACTTGAAACAACGTTCAAAATGATGACAAGACCGATTTAACATGAAAAATCGATTAATGCGTCGTTAGAGCAGCATGTGAGGCACAAAATAGTGTGATTAACTTTCTCTGACACTGTTGAGAGACCCAAGCAGACCAGCATGCGCCGCGCCAACTTGTTGCTCTAGCGACTCCGTCAGCGTCCAGGTCTCAACAGGTCCAGGTACAACAGGACGGTCTCGACCACCGCCTAGATTAACGCCGCCCTCTGGCGGTCGGGGAGGGTCTCACAGAACGAAAGGCAGTCAAGGCAAGCCCACGACGACGACGCCGCAAATCCTCCGGCCGGACGCCGGGACCAGACCACATGCATGCAGTCCCATACTGTGTAACACCATAGAGTAAGTAATTTTTACTTAAATTGTATAGATGTAAGAAGTCAAAGACGACTTGCAGCAGTACATGTACAAGCCCATGTATGTAATATGTGAATGAGTGATTGTCGTTCTTAAAAATTAGAGAAGTATGTATTTCCTTCGCTAAACTTATTCACTCCCTGTCTCTATTTTTTAACAATGAGCAATTTAATTGGCATTTACTCTTATCCTTATTCTTATCGTCCATAATCAGTCCTACTATTAAAACGTACATGAAATATACATATACCCAGTGCTGGGCGTTAACTAGTTAATTGTTTAACTAGTTAATTAACTAGTTAATTGTTTAACTAGTTAATTAACTAGTTAAATTTTTTTAAAAATCGTGAAATTTTCGTGAAATTTTTTATGTATTAACTTTTACATTTAATTACAATTAATCGTTAATTTTTTTCTGTAAGTTAAAGTTAAATGACAAAATTAAGAATTCCGAGAAATGGAGTTCCCCGGGCTCAAAATCCGCGGGTTTCAACAGCTTGTATGCCATTAAAAAGTAAAGTTTATACATACATAAAATAACTTCGCCTTTCTAAGCATTATTTAACGCGTCACAAACTATTACATGTATATTATTTCTGCAGTTACAAGTTATAATGTATAGAATATTCCGGAAGATTCTGGAATCTTCAACTATTATCTATTGATATTCTACCCAAGGACTACTAGAAGTTATCGTTGTATACATGTAATGATCTTCTGCCTTTCCTGCTGCGCTGCTCCTTGATATTTCCTTGTCGCGTTGCACCATAGTGCGCCTTCCCGCGCCGCCGCACGACCTCCTGCGCTGCGTCGCGCCACCGCGCGCCGCGACCTGGCCACAGCCGCACCGCGCCGACCTGAAATTTAAAAAACGCGCCGGACGCATGTCCGGGAAAATGTAACTTTTTCCGTTAGGTAATTATTAACTTTAACTTTTAACTTTTCAAAAGTTAAATTTTTGGCAAAAGTTAAATAATTAACTAGTTACAGTTAATTTTTTGGAGCAATTGAATTAGCTTTTTAAATTTTAACGAAATAAAAAAATGATTTAATTATTAACTTGCCCAGCACTGCATATACCCACACAAATACATATGTACATTTTGATATATGGAGTATAATGCATGTATGTATCCTGCAGTCAGCTGTACATGCACATGTTCGTATAAAAATTGCAATTTTAAGCCCACCGCTTTAATTAGAGTTGAAATTCAATTAAGGTTAAAGAACTTGTGAACAACTAACTTACGAGCCCTGAAAAGGAACTTACTGTATGTAGTTTTTTTCTGTACGTTCATAATAAGCAATTTAGTCAGCATGTAGTTCCGGTTTTTTACCATTAAAACAAGTTCTGCAAAAAATTGTTATTGAAAGCTGTGCTATCGTGCGGATAATATTTAATTAATTTTATAAATTCTCTTTAAGCAAGTTTAAAGCTCAAAGATAAGAATATTTTATTATCATAGCTGGCGTAGTATGCTTTTTTAACGTTCCTAACTTCTCCGTTTTATGGTCCGACCGGGCGTAGCTTGGTTGGGTGTTAAACCAGTGGGGCGTGGCTCTTGTGCGTTGGTGCGGGGGGTGGTGGGCCGGGCCTTGGTCACGTGCCCGCGGCCTGGGTGGCGGTTTTTTAATGCGGTGCGGGCTGTCGCTGACCCGCCAAGCGCGTATTGATTTACTGGATATTTATTGATTGGCTGGATTTTTGCAATGGCTGACCGCGACAAACTTATGCACCTGAGCAAGGTGGCTCTGCAAGCCTTGTGTGCCCACGCTAACATAAGCAGTCGGGGCAACAAGGCCGACCTTGTCAGCGCCCTTCTCGCAGCCCCAGACCAGTCGTGGACAGATTCGCTGTTGCAGAACATGGAGCAATCTGAGCAAGAAGCCGAAGCAGACGACAACATCAGTACGGAGGCGGCTCGGGAGTCGGCGGCGGGCCTGGACGAGGACATCGCGAAGGCGGAGAAGGAGATCAGACTGTTGCAGCTACGCAAGGAAGCCGCTCAACTCAAGAGGGAGATCGGAGATCTGCAGCGCGAGTGTCCATCCACGCGTCCTATGAATCGCGGTGAGTGTGCCAAGCCTGCTGGCCCCAGTTACTTTCCTGATGGGTGTGATGATGCTGGATTAGACCAAGAAGATAATGGCAATGAGCTGCTTGACAGATTGTTGTCACAGAACAGGGCCAATGAACGGATGGAGTCTTCTGGTAGACGTAAGGCTCTCCTGGTTCGTGATTTCCTCGACGGCTTTGAGCAGGAAGAGGTGCTGGCTAATGGTTCTGGTGGCCGAATCACTTACAAGAGCAGAAAACCTAATCCAGATAGCATCACGGCAGCGCAGTATTTGGTAGGCAATTGCAGGCTGATGATGCAGATGATCAAGGATGGTGCCCTGGTGACTAGTAGAAATGGAACTGCCGACACGACTGATTTGATGAATTACTTACGCTACTCAATACAGATTGGCGAGCTGTTTGACGGGGCTTCGGCCTGGCGCAGGTGAATCGTTTTGACGAGGACTACCGCACTAGGCAAGCTGAAACTGGCATGCGATGGGGCAAGGAGTCTTTCCAACTCGTTGCTAAGCACTTAATAAGAACTGGAACTCCAGCAAACCATGGAGTCAGCAAGTCATTGCCCCAGCCACGGCAGCAGCGTTTTCAAAAACCAATAGACCCCAAGAGCCTCAGAACGCCAGACGGGGAAGAGATCTGCTTGCACTTTAATCGCCGGGGGTGCTTCCGGTCGAGCTGCAAATTCCGGCACGTCTGCCGCATCTGTTTCGAGGCCCACCCTGAGGCCAACCATTCGACAAAAAACTGAAGTCTGCGATGCTCTGTTTTAATCCTAAAATTTTGCCTAATGCTCAGCCTGCTTTAAATTTTAACAATCCTGTCGTTGGCAGTGCAGGGGGTCGCCTGCGTTTTTGTTCGTGGGATTCTGAGCTTGAGAATGACCCTGATCGGAATTTTATCCTAGACGGCATCGCAAATGGTTTTCGCATTACTGATGGCAAAGGGCTTTGTGAGACTTTTAATGCCAATTACATGTCTACTTCTACTTTTCATCGCGCTGTTGAGCTGCAAATTAAGGAAGAGATTGAGAATGGCAGGTATTTGATTGTGCCTAAGAAGCCTACGATGGTCAGCCCTCTGGGAGCAATTCCCAAGGATAACGGGAAGGCTCGACTTATTCATGACTGCAGCACGCCTCCGGGCTACTCGGTAAATGACAACTATACGAAGAAGCTGAGCCCCAGGTTTGAGTCCGTCAAGAAGGTTGCAGCCTCTATCGGCAAGGGCTGGTTCATGGCAAAGCTTGACTTGTCGCAAGCTTACAGAAGCGTGGCGATCCATCCGGATGATTACCAGGCGACCGGCATTGGTTGGCGTTTTAAAGGCAACCGTGATCTGACATGGCTTGTCGACACCCGGCTACCCTTTGGTAGCTGCGCCTCGGTCGAGATTTTCTACCGGCTTACTCAAGCGGTCAAGAGGATGATGGTGCGACGCGGCGTGGCCAATATTTCGGTTTACCTGGATGATTTTCTGGTTGCAGCCGAGAGCGAGAAAGAGTGTATGGATGCTCTGAAAGAGCTGATTAAGCTGGTTCGCCAGTTAGGTTTTGGTGTCAATTGGAATAAAGTGGTTGAACCTACGCAATGCTTGGTGTATCTCGGTGTGAAGATTGATACTGTCCGTGGAGTTCTTAGTGTGCCGGCGGAAAAGTGTGAGGAAATGCGCACCACACTGCTTAACTTTTCGCAGCGCAGGCGTCTCTCGAAACGACAGCTTTCGTCGCTTTGTGGCAAGCTCAGCTGGGTCGTCCAGGTGGTGCACGCTGGGAGTTGCTTCCTAAGACCCCTGTTCGACCTGCTTAATGCCCTGGAAAAGCCACATCACAAAGTGCGTGTGTCCGCTGACACTGTGCGTATTTTACTCTGGTGGCGAGGTGCCCTTCTGAAGCTGCCTGATTTTCAGCTTTGGAGAAGTTGCACAAACGGCTGGATCATCGAAACCGATGCAAGCAGTGCTGGTGGCGGAGCCATTTTGCGCAATGGTAGCGGTATGGTGGATTGGCTGTACGTCAATTGGGATCTGGATGCTGGAGGAAAGTTTAAAGACAAGCATATCACGTACAAAGAAGCTATTGTTCCGCTGCTGGCTATGGTTCGCTGGGGTGCCTTTTTAAATGACAGTTCGGTCGTGGTCTACTCCGACTCTAGTGCGGCTGTTGGCATGATTAACAGAGGTTGCTGTCGGCAGCCTGAGTTGCAGCCGCTGTTCCAGACTGCCATGCTCATTGCTGTTAGGCATGGGGTTGAGGTGCGCGCTTTTCATGTGCCTGGCTGGTACCATGTCTTTGCGGACCCGTGCTCTAGGCTGCACGCCGTGGACAAAATGCGCGATTTTTTATTTCGGGTGTATGGCTCTGTTGACTGCTGTTTTAACGAGATCGCTAGCCATGCTTTCTGCCCTGCTGCCTCCGTTTTTCTCATTTTACAGGCCCTCCGCGCCAGACTCCCGACCGCCTCAGCAAGCGTTGCGCATTTATCCTGGGCAATGCCTACGCGCCCCGCACGAAGCGGAGTTACCGGTCGCAGCTCGCGTCTTGGCTGCGATTTTGCAATTCCCGGCACCTGACGCCGCTGCGGGCAGAGCCTGTGCACGTGGCTGAATACCTGGCTGAGCTGTCCACCCGGCTGTCAGCCTTTCGGAGTTGCCAGGCGTATGCTAACGCGGTCTCGCTGTACTTCAGAGCTCTCGGCCGGCCGGACCCGTGCGAGTCGCCGATGGTTAAGCTGGTGCTTCGTGGTCTTCGCCGGTGTCTCAGTCGGCAGCAGCGCTCAAGGGAGCCATTCAGAGTCGCGGATCTCCTCAAGCTACACGCCCACCTGGACCAACGTCTGAAGAGTGACATCGCGTTCTGGGCAGCTGTTCTGGCAGCCTGGTGGGGTATGCTGCGAAAAGCGAATGTGACGACGCAATCGGGGCAGCTCGATCTGTGGTGCGACCTGGCAGCATCGAGCATCGTCTTTTCAGAGTACGACTGTGAGCTCACTGTGCGGCATTCGAAGACCAACCAGTTTGGCGATCGAGTTCAGCGAGTGTTTCTTCCGAAACTGCCTGATGGAAGCTTGTGTGTCCTGTGTCCGTTCCGTGCGCTCGAGCGGCAGCTACGGACAAACCGAATCGGCCAGGCGCCGCGTCCGGTTCACCTGTTCTCCACGTGGTCGTCCGCGGGATGGTTGCCTCTGACGGCTAGCAGGTTTGATAGCCGGCTTCGTTCGCTCTGCACATCGGCGGGTTTGTCGCCACGCGAGTTCACTGGCCACGGGCTGCGGCGGGGCGGCGCTACGGCAGCCATGCAGCTCGGTGTTCCACTGCCGATGATCAAGAAGCTGGGCGACTGGAAGGGCAACTCAGTGTTTCGCTATCTATCTGTTCGGGACTCGGATGCCAGGGCGGCTGTGCATGGCTTGGCTCGTCGGGTTGGCGCGCTCTAACTCTCTCTCTCTCTCTCTCTCTCTATGTCGAACTTTCTGGTTTGGGTTGGGCCAGGCTCGAACCTGCGCCTCTCGTGCCAACTGCCTTGACTTCGTCTCACTGGTTTAATGGTCCGACCGGGCGTAGCTTGGTTGGGTGTTAAACCAGTGGGGCGTGGCTCTTGTGCGTTGGTGCGGGGGGTGGTGGGCCGGGCCTTGGTCACGTGCCCGCGGCCTGGGTGGCGGTTTTTTAATGCGGTGCGGGCTGTCGCTGACCCGCCAAGCGCGTATTGATTTTTTTTTCTCGCTTTTAAGTCTCCAAGGTTTTTATTTGGCTTTTAGTCCGGTAAATTAAAGTTAATAAATACGCTCGAATACTCGTACAATAGGGCCAGGCTCGAACCTGCGCCTCTCGTGCCAACTGCCTTGACTTCGTCTCACTGGTTTAACTTAGTAAAATCCGATAAGCTGCGGCAAGCAGAACCCATCGATCGACAGGTTTTATCAATTAAGATGACAAAATGACTAGGATCATTAGGATTCCAAGATATGTTTGATTGTTACATTAATTCACTTGAAGTTGGAACGAATATGATCGTTGGATGACGAAATGACTCTCTTCAGGTAGTGCATGTTATTTAAGATGACGAAGTGACCATAGTTGAGGTGAGCACCCCAGACACCCAGATGACGAAATGGCAGATGACGAAATGACTAGGAACCGTATGTTGTGAATGTGTTTTAAAAACTAAAATTCGTTAATATTAATTAAAAATTAACTACCTTACTTAGTCAAAGAATAAATAAAGTCAAAGTAAAAATATTAAATATTAATTACAAATTTGTACAGGCTTACTCTTCAGGTGATAAGCATTTTTACTTTACCTTATTGATGAATAACGCGTAGTTATGAAATCGCCATACTATCTCGGAGTAATTGATCAGTGGAACCTTGTTACTTTGACCTCATGTATGCACAACATGTCTCACGACACTATCTATCATAAAATTTTTTATAGTATTGTTATTAATGTTTTATTCATGCTCTATAGCCCTATCTAGTCTCTGCTTCAAAATATGCAGCATAAATCTTTTCCAATCTCCTAATTTTAATGCTACCTAGCTATAATCACAGTAAAAGAATAACATTTTTCTGCTTTGTATGAATCTCAAACAATTGAACTTTTAAAATATAGTAGTATCATAAAATAAAAAAATCATAGGTTTACTTGTTTTAAATTGCGTGAAGATTGCAGGTTAACAAGTATAGAAAGGATCATCTCTAATGAAAGTAAATTTAAATTTGTACATAGATGCATTTATATATTATGTGTAATTTCTACATAGCATTTGAAATGAACAATATTATACTTTGAAAAAAAATATAAACTGGTTAATAATAATACTTATAATTTCAAGTAATCAAAAAATTAAGTATTTTAATATTTCTGAATGGATGATTTTTGCATTCTGTTAAATATTTAACAATAAAAATGGAGCAATCAGTTAATAATGCGTTAATTAACAAGCATTCAAAATGCTATAAAACAGGCATTAGGTGAAACACAGTTCAATTAAAATTTGCCATTTGAAAAGACGCTTGAGTCGCTCCCGCAACTTCAGCCCGCACATGACTGAAGCCGACGCAGCGCTGGCCTCCCAGCTGGAGGCGATGAAGCGCCGGCGGCGGGAGCTGCGCGAGCTGCGCGAGGCCGAAGAGGCGCAAATCCTGCGCAGCCTGCGGGACATCAACGGCCGCCGGGCCGCCTCCGAGATGGCCATGGCCGAGGCTACCGCTGTGGCGGCCTCGCCGCGCGCCGCCAGTCGCGCTTCGGAAGCATCGTTGCCGGCTGGGTCCGACGCGCGCGACTACAATGCGCGCCGTCTGGAGCGCCAGCGCGCCAAGGAGCCGCAGCTGCGTTCAGACCAGCAGGTGAGACAATCTACAGATTCTGGAAGCCGTCGTGAGACATTGAAAGCCCCGTCGTGAGACATTGAAAGCCAACTGCAGACACTGACATCGGCATGGAGGCCCAGACTTTCCTCTTGAGACATCAACAATAATCTAGAGGCCATGAAGCCTATCTGTAGACATTTGGACTGCTCTAGGCACCCTGACAGGGGAGGAGCAGCTCAGTGGTAAATGCGTCTGACTCTCGCAATCTAGAGACCCTGACAGAAATCTAGAGACCCTGACAGAAATCTAAAGACCCTGACAGAAATTTAGAGACCCTGACAGCAATCTAGTGACCCTGACAGCAATCTAGAGACCCTGACAGCAATCTAGAGACTCTAACAGCAATCTAGAGACCCTGACAGCAATCTAGAGACCCTGACAGCAATCTAGAGACCCTGACAGCAATCTAGAGACTCTGACAGCAATCTAGAGACCCTGACAGCAATCTAGAGACTCGAAGCAATCCAGAGACCCTGACAGCAATCTAGAGACTCTGACAGCAATCTAGAGACCCTGACAGCAATCCGGAGACTTTGACAGCAATCTACAGGGCCTATGAACTAAGCAGAGCTTCGCCTTTTAGCAGGACCCCAGTCAAATGCCTCTCATCCTTCCATTTTCGCAGGCGCTGCAGCGGCGCCGTCAGGTGCTCGAGCAGCAGCGCTTGGCGCTCAACCGGCGCCTAGAGGAGTTGGCCACCGGGGAGAAGGCGCGCGTGGCCGAGCTGGCCGACCGAATCGATCGGCGCCAGGCGGACAGCGCGCGCGGCCTTCGACGCCAGATGGAACTGGCTGCGCGTCGCGAGGAAAAAGTGGACGATGTGGACCGGGCGAACCGGGCCGTCCAGGACGCACTGGCCGGGGCGGAGCTGTCCAGGCAGCCGAGGTTCGCAACCGGGAATGGGAACCTAGCCTAGCAACATGCTATTTACCTTAGCAACATAATTTTTACCTTAGAAAAATGATGTTTACCTTAGCAACATGATGTTTACCTAGAAAAATGATATTTACCTTAGCAACATAATGTTTACCTTAGCCAACAAAATTTCACCAAACACGATGCTTTCATTTGCAACATAGCTTACTTTTACAACACGATGCTTACCATAGCAACGGGTGTGTACCCTAGCTACAGGATATTTAACTTAACTGTAGTATATTTACCTTATCAACAATAGTTTCACATTAATAACGGGAGCTGGCCTTGGTAACTAGACTAGCCTTAGCGACCCGTCTCTCAAACCTATTTTTTATGATTCCTAAATAGTCCTATTTTGGCGCGAATTCAAATCTGCAGCACCTCTTACCACGCTGAGTCGATCCTGAACGAGATCTCCTCGCTGCGCCAGTTTTACATCGCCAATGGAGGCGCCGACGCGCAGACGTTGAAACGCATGACGGACATGATGAACGAGGCGCTCGAGCTGGAGAGAATCAAGAACGATAGGCAGCCTTGGAGACGAGAAAAAGAAGGTCAGGCTTTATCTTTAAGATAGCGATAATCTTATCGTTGTCGTTATCTTTTTCGACATTTATGACCCTAGCTTTAACTACTTTATGACTATAGCTTTGACAGGTTTATGAGCATAGCTTTGAAATGTTTATGAACATAGCTTTGACAGGTTTATGACTATAGCTTTGACAGTTTATGACCATAGCTTTAACTACTTTATGAGCATAGCTTTGACAGGTTTATGAGCATAGCTTTGACAGGTTTATGAACATAGCTTTGGCAGGTTTATGAGCATAGCTTTGACAGGTTTATGAGCATAGTTTTGACAGGTTTATGACTATAGCTTTGATATTTTTCTAATGACCCTAACCTTGAAAGTTTTATGATCTATCAGCTTTAACGGCTTTAGCTATTTTGATCATAGCTGTCTTTGACAGTTTTATGACTACTTTGACAGTTTTTATTTTTAAACCTGTGATTGCATCGCCAAACCTGCTCATATCCCATAGTCTCATATCCCAGAGTCTAAATATCCCATATTCGAGTCTAAAGATCCCATATTCGACGCACTCCCTGCTCCTCAAACAGAGGCCCAAAAGCGTCGCCAGGCTGCCCTGCTGGATGCGGAGAATCGCCGACTGTACGAAGATTTGCAGGCCCTGCAGGAGAGAAACCGCGAAGTGATGCGAGGTCTGTGTGAGCCTGCGATTCAGGGGATGGGGAGGGGGAGGGGAGGCAGGGGACGGGGAGGCAGGGGATGGGGAGGCAAGGGATGGGGAGGCAGGGGATGGGGAGGCAGGGGATGGGGAGGCAAGGGATGGGGAGGCAGGGGATGGGGAGGCAGGGGATGGGGAGGCAGGGATGGGGAGGCAGGGATGGGGAGGCAGGGATGGGGAGGCAAGGATGGTGTCCAGCTAGATGTCAACAAAATATTTCCCCTTGAAATTCGCTTCACCCTCCCAACCCACTCGCCCAGCTTTCGCCAACACTGAAGCGGCCGACGCTGCACCATCGGCTAGAAGCTTCGGCGGCTTTGGCGGCCCGGCCGGCGGCACCGGCGGCTTCGGCGCTGCTACGGCGCAGTTTGGCAACCCCCGCCTGCGGCTGCGGCGGCGACCCCGCGCCAGCTGCCGGAGTTCCAGCCGTGGCGCCAGGCGCCGCAGCCGATCGGCAGGCGGTCGAAAAACGGGCGCGCCGGTCGTCAGGCGCCGGCGACGCCAACTGGCGACTCGGCCTCGGAGGCTGGCGGCGGCGGCGCGGCTGCTGCGGTAAGCGGGAGGAGCGGCTGTCTGTGTCTGCCCTCGTGTCTTGGGTATTTGGTGTTGGGTATTGGGCATCGGGTATCGGGTATTGGGTATCGGGTATTGGGTATTGGGTATCGGGTATTGGGTATCGGGTATTGGGTATCGGGTATTGGGTATCGGGTATTGGGTATTGGGTATCGGGTATTGGGTATCGGGTATTGGGTATTGGGTATCGGGTATTGGGTATCGGGTATTGGGTATCGGGTATTGGGTATCGGGTATTGGGTATTGGGTATCGGGTATTGGATACTGGGTATCGGGTATTGGGTATCGGGTACCGGGTATTGGGTATTGGGTATCGGGTATTGGGTATTGTGTATTGGGTATCGGTATTGGGTATTGTGTATCGGGTAGTGGGTATTTGGTATCGGGTAGTGGGTATCGGGTATTGGGTATCGGGTATTGGGTATTGGGTATCGGGTATTGGGTATCGGGTATTGGGTATTGGGTATCGGGTATTGGATACTGGGTATTGGGTATCGGGTATTGGGTATCGGGTACCGGGTATTGGGTATTGGGTATTGGGTATCGGGTATTGGGTATTGTGTATCGGGTAGTGGGTATTTGGTATCACATTAAGCACTAGGTACCTTTTATCTGATTTAAAAGTATTGTCTTTGTGAGATTCTGTTCGAACAATAAAATTTAATTTCCATATTTTCAGGCTCTGTTGACATCAAGGTTTGTTATAAATTGTATTGGGTTTTTATGCTATCTACACAGTCATCGCTGCTCACCTGCCTGTCACTTTGGCAACATGTACATGTCTATACTTCTATGTACGACAATTCACACAGCGTGTGCCATCTTTGTACATCTGCACTGCTGCTGCTAAGCCTTTTTGTTTAAATGTAGCTCGTATTCTTGCATTTGCTCTTGTCTGTCTGCTGAATCACAATATACTAAATCTCATTGCCTCAATTCTTAATAGTCTGTAAGAAAAATCTTTTATCTGCTTGCTTTCATGCGCGCCCAGACTTCCATCAGCAAGCAGTGCTGCAGGGATCTGCTGGGCCCATCGCTGAGCGATGCAGAAGGCTGAATGTCTGTGTCTGTGTGTCTGTGTGTCTGTGTCTGTGTCTGTGTCTGTGTGTCTGTGTGTCTGTGTCTGTGTCTGTGTCTGTGTGTCTGTGTCCGTGTGTCTGTCTGTCTGTCTGTGTGTCCGTGTGTCTGTGTGTCTGTGTGTCTGTGTCTGTGTGTCTGTGTGTCTGTGTCTGTGTCTGTGTGTCTGTGTGTCCGTGTGTCTGTCTGTCTGTCTGTCTGTGTGTCCGTGTGTCTGTGTGTCTGTGTCTGTGTGTCTGTGTGTCTGTCTCTCTGTCTGTCTGTCTGTCTGTCTGTCTGTCTGTCTGTCTGTCTGTCTGTCTGTCTGTCTGTCTGTCTGTCTGTCTGTCTGTCTGTCTGTCTGTCTGTCTGTCTGTCTGTCTGTCTGTCTGTCTGTCTGTCTATCTGTCTGTCTGTCTGTCTATCTGTCTCTGTCTGTCTGTCTGTCTGTCTGTCTGTCTGTCTGTCTGTCTGTCTGTCTGTCTGTCCGTCTGTCTGTGTTTCTGTGTGTTTGTGTCTGTCTGTCTGCGTGTCTGTCGTGTGTCTGTTTAGTGTAGATAAATATAATTCTGAAGCAGGTCTACTCAACGCTTTGAAAAATCTGATGCTTTTGTCTTTTCAAATTGTTATTTATTACCGAAATTGCAATGGTAAATGATGTCTAGAAGTTTTTAGCATGCACTCTCAATTTTTAGGCTCATCCGGCGGCAACTGCGGCGGCGGCTGCTGCTTCGTCGGCCGCGGCCCCGTCGGTCAAAAAGACGCCCCCCGACCTCCCGGTGCCGGAGGAGCCGGTCTACAAAGACGTGAAATTCTACCAGCCCGTGGTGCAGCCGCCGCTGGAGCTGCGCCAGGACCCGCTGGCTCCGACTTTCTACGACCCTAGCCAGGGCTTCATCCTGTACATGGACTTCATCACCGGACTGGACGTCCATGTCAATGCGGTCCGGCTCATAATGAGCTTGCACGCTGGCAATCAGGTGATCGGACAGTGTCCGATATTAGCTAGTAAACCTAGATTAGTAACTGGCTAAGTATTATTAGTGTCCGAGATCCGTGTCCGGTGATAAACAGTGTCTGAGGTTATCCGGGCTTAGAAAGTGTCCGAGGCTAGACAGTGTCCGAGGTTAGAAAGTGTCCGAGGCTAGACATTGTCGATGGCTAGAAAGTGTCCGAGGCTGGACAGTGTCCGAGGTTAGAAAGTGTCCAAGGCTAGACAGTGTCTGAGGCTAGACAGTGTCCGAGGCTGGAAAGTGTCCGAAATGAGTGTCCGTAATCACAAAAGGCGCACCCCGAAATTTCCAAGGAGCTTGGCGAGCCGGCCGTTCACCCGCTGGTCCGCACCGAGGACATCCGCGGCGAGGCGGTGGACAGCGGCGTCACGCACGCCCTGCTGGCGCACAAGCAGCCGGTGCCGAGGGCGAGCCCGCTGCCGGGCATGGGCGCGGTGCTGGAGCTGCAGTGCCGGGAGACCTCCAGCCGGCACCTGTTCTCCAGAGCGTGGACCCGGCTGGGGCTGTTCGACTCGGAGAGGCGGCTGGTGTCCGGCCGGTTCAAGCTGCCGCTGCGGATTCTGCCCATCAAGCCGGACGCGGGGCCGGCCCAGCTAAACAGCGTGCCGCAGTGGGGCAACGCCATCCTGCACGTGCGCGTGGCCAACGCCAGGTGAGCGATCGGCTTCTCCTATGGCGCTTCTGGTTGCCATGGGAACTGTGTGGATACCGCAGTATTTTAAAACAATTTATATTGGATGTAAGATTGCCCGGGATTTCCAGCTTTGGATACAGGGTTTACAGCTTCTCAAACAGGATTAAATGGTCTTAAAGTGAGTACAGCTCCGTATAAAGTGAGTACAGCTCCATATAAAGTGAGTACAGCTCCATATAAAGTGAGTACAGCTCCGTATAAAGTGAGTACAGCTCCATATAAAGTGAGTACAGCTCCGTATAAAGTGAGTACAGCTCCATATAAAGTGAATACAGCTCCATATAAAGTGAGTACAGCTCCGTATAAAGTGAGTACAGCTCCATATAAAGTGAGTACAGCTCCATATAAAATTAGTACAGCTCCATATAAAGTGAGTACAGCTCCATATAAAGTGAGTACAGCTCCATATAAAGTGAGTACAGCTCCATATAAAGTGAGAACAGCTCCATATAAAGTGAGTACAGCTCCATATAAAGTGAGTACAGCTCCATATAAAGTGAGTACAGCTCCATATAAAGTGAGTACAGCTCCATATAAAGTGAGTACAGCTCCGTATAAAGTGAGTTTTCCGTCTCCAAGGCCGAAGCGCCTATTCTGTAACACGCAGCATCCCATGTCCATCATCCGCCCAGAGACGGCCCAGCCCAGGACGCCTTCATTCCGCAGCCCAGCAACACCAATCTGTACTCGTTCCCCTCGGCGCACGGGCGGCAGGCCGGGGATCCCAGGTCGCTGCTGCTGACCCAGGCGGCTCCCGGCACCACAGGCGTTGGCCACGGTAGCGGCCTGACTGGCGCGGCGGCCGCCATTGCTGCGGCAGCGCCCAGCGCGCCATCGCCTCCGGTGTCCCAGCGGAGCACCCCAACTGCCGAGCGAGACGACAAGAGCGACGTCATCGGCGCGGATGATGACTTGGAGGCTGAGCTGGAGGAGCTGTGAGTCACCAAGATTCTCTCAGGTTATTCTGGTTAGCGAGGTCCTTACTGGCTCAGCGAGGACCTTATTGGGTCAGCGAGGTCCTTACTGGATCAGCGAGGTCCGTACGGTTCAGCGAGGTCCGTACGGGTCAGCGAGGTCTTTATTGGGTCAGCGAGGACCTTATTGGGTCAGCGAGGTCCTCACTGGGTCCTCATTCCCCACCCACCCTCTCGCAGGCAGGACACGGACGACCTGACCCAGGCGGAGCGCATCCTGGGCTTCCAGGTGGACCGGGTGAAGCACGCGGAGCCGGGCACCGCCAAGCTGCGCCTGTCAGCCTACTATGCCAGCGACGGCCAGGTGGTGTCGGCCTCCAATTCGCCCGTCACCGCCTCCACCTCGGCTGTCCGCTCGAACTTCAAGAGCTCCTACCACGTGTTCGGCCAGCAGGAGGCCGTCTTCTACGACGTGGACTTCTCAGTCGACATGGTGCTGATCCTCCGGTTCTACCTGCAGCCGCAGGAGACCGTCATCCGGTCCAAACTCGAGCAAGGCGGCGGCGGCGGCGGCGGCGGCGAAGACTTCGACCCCGACAACCCGCTGGTGGTGAAGCCACCGACGGTCGCCCTGTCCGACGACAACGTTGTCGCCTGGGCCGCCATGCCGCTGGTGGTGCCGCGGGTCAACCGGACCTCCCTGCACGGCCGCTACGCCGACTCCCGCTACGACCTCCGCATGGTGCGGGTCAACAAGGGCACCCACGAGCTGCCGCTGTTCGAGCCGCCCGTCATCGACCCGCAGCGGGTGGCCTTCGAGCACGGCTGGGTGCCAGTGGGCTACAGGCCGTACGGCCGGGCCTCCGTGCGCCTGCACATCTTCCACCCCTACCAGCGGGCCAGGTCGCTCACGCCCTCCGACGACTCGGATGAGGGTGCGTCGATTAGGAGTGTCGGTTTCGTGAATCTGCCACCCCCCGATCTACCGAATCTGCCCCCACCCGATCTACCGAATCTGCCCCCACCCGATCTACCGAATCTGCCCCCACCCGATCTACCGAATCTGCCCCCACCCGATCTACCGAATCTGCCCCCACCCGATCTACCGAATCTGCCCCCACCCGATCTACCGAATCTGCCCCCACCCGATCCACCTGAATCTGCCCTCGATCTACCGAATCTGTCCCCACCCGATCTACCGAATCTGCCCCCGATCTACCCGAATCTGCCCCCGATCTACCCGAATCTGCCCCCGATCTACCAGAATCTGCCACCCCCGATCTACCAGAATCTGCCACCCCCGATCTACCAGAATCTGCCCACCCCCGATCTACCAGAATCTGGCCACCGGTCTACCCAATCTGCCCCCGATCTACCAAATCTGCCCCCCGATCTACCAGAATGTGCCCAGCGATCTACCGAATCTGCCTCTGATCTACCAGAACCTGCCCCAATCTACCGAATCTGCCCCGACCTACCGAATTTGGCCCCGATCTACTGAATCTGCCATATGATGTACCTGATTCTGGCATGAATCTATCTAAATCTGATTACTAATATACCTGAATGCCCTCCACAATTACCTGAATCTACCCTGGCCCACATGTACCTGAGTCTGCCCCTATCATCTCCCAGAGCCTGTCAGCGGGCTTCGATAAAAGTACACCTCCCCGCCTCGTCCCCCGCCTCCAGGTCAGGAGGACAACCCGCCGCCGCTGTCCTGGATTCCGCTGGAGCGCCGCCGGCCACCGCTCGACCCGTTTCACGCCTCGGACGGTTTCGACCTGTACCTGGACGGGTGCCGCTTCCTGCCGGACACCGTCACCATCACGAAGATCCGGTCGCGTCTGCTCACTCGGCGCTACCAGGCCATCGGCAATGAGATCTCTTGCATGGCCAGCCTGGACTCCGACATCTACAACCCGGAATTCGACCATCGGCAAGAGATTCGCGAGCCCGACTTGCCGCCGTCGGCGACCCTGCTCATGAAGCTGTACACCATCGACAGGTTCTCGAAGAAGCTGGTGCTGGTGGGTTTCTCGGCGCTGAATATTTTCTTGGACATCGGGACTGAAAAACAGCCCCAGACTGACGCCACGGGAGTGCAGGTGAGTCTAATCTACTCCAACCTACTCTAATCTACTCTGACCTACTCCAACCCACTCTAATCTACTCTGACCTACTCCAACCTACTCTAATCTACTCTGATCTACTACAACCTACTCCAACCTACTCCAACCTACTTCAACTCACTCCAACCTACTCTAACTCACTCTAACCTACTCTAACTCACTCCAAACTACTCCAACCTACTCTAACCTACTCCAACCTACTCCAACCTACCCCAACCTACTCCAACTCACTCCAACCTACTCCAACCCACTACAGCCTACTCCAACCTACTCCAACCTACTCCAACCTACTCCAACCCACTGCAGCCTACTCTAACCAATTACAGTCCACTCCAACCATCTCGATATAACTCGGAGCACTGAGCAGCCAACTTCACCCTACTCGAATCCCAGGTCGCGCTCAACGAAGGCTGTCATCAGCTGCGAATTTATCGCGAAGGACCTTCCGGCAAGGAGCCGCTTACCGAGGACTTGATGAGGCGTAGGAGGCTGCGCCCAGTGATGGGCGCCACAGTGCTGGTGCGGCTGTGCAAGGCGCCCGTCGGGCACGATGGGAAGCCGCTTAGTGTGAGGATCTGCGTGCTGTTGGGAGATTTGCTGAGCAGTTTACTTAATAAATCTTGCACTCACGTTATTTCCGTTTCAGTCCCACATGTTCAATTCCGGTTTCCATTCCATGGCTTTTACTTCCGGTTTCCATTCTACATGATCACTTCCGGTTTCCATTCCATGGCTTTTACTTCCGGTTTCCATTCTACATGATCACTTCCGGTTTCCATTCCATGGCTTTTACTTCCGGTTTCCATTCTACATGATCACTTCCGGTTTCCATTCCATATGTTCACTTCCGGTTTCCATTCTACATGTTACTTCCGGTTTCCATTCTAAATGTTCACTTCTGGTTTCCATTCCACATGTTCAATTCCTGTTTCCATTCCACATGTTCACTTCCGGTTTCCATTCCAAGGATTTTCACTTCCGGTTTCCATCCTACATGCTTACTTCAGGTTTCCATTCTACATTCTTACTGCCGGTTTCCATTCTAAATGTTTACTTTCGGTTCCCAATTCATAGATTTTCACTTCCGGTTTCCATTCTACATGCTTACTTCCGGTTTCCATTCCATATTTTCACTTCCGGTTTCCATTCCATGGATTTGGACTTCCGGTTTCCATTCCACATGCTCACTTCCGGTTTTCATTCCACATGCTCACTTCCGGTTTCCATTCTTCATGTTCACTTCCGGTTTCCATTCCACATGTTCACTTCCGGTTTCCATTCCACATGCTCACTTCCGGTTTCCATTCTTCATGCTCACTTCCGGTTTCCATTCCACATGTTCACTTTCAGTTTCCATTCCACATGCTCACTTCGAGTTCCAAACCCCAAATGTCACTTCCGATGCCACCCTGCAGCAGCAGCAAGTTCCCGAGTACGACTGGCGCCGTCTGGGCCTGCAGAAGCCGAAGCCGTACTACTCAGACCGGGTGTACTACAGCCTCACCTGCAAGCCCAGCATCGGCGAGTCCAAGATCCTTCACGCCCACTCTCGGCGGCCGAAGACCACCGTCCGAGAGATCATGTCCGAGATCGCCGGCCGGAAGCTGGAGACCGTGAAGGAGAGCGAGCTGTTTGTTGCCAACGTGCTCACCAAGCAGTTCGACATGAAGTACAAGCCGCTGAACGTGAACTACCTGTCGCAGTACGTGCCGCATCACGGATTCAAGCTGATTGTAGACGGCTGCGTCAACCTGCCGTGGCACAATTTCACCCTGGCGCATTTCTGCCTCAACCCGCCCGGCGCCTTCTACCTGGGCCGGCCGCACGCCGCCTACGACAAGCCCGCCTTCACCGACAACCTGGACTTGACCAGCACCAACAAGAGCCCGATCTTCAATATGGACTGGCATGTGAGCAGCCTCGCCTTGGCGACTATCGACCAGGCGAAATTTCTCTCAGCAACTATGCTTTAATTTTGCGGGTTCTTTCTTGGCAACTATTTATTTCTCCCCAGCAATGGATCGAATTCCCCATAGTAACGATTGTATATGTACAGTTTGCTATAGCAACCACCGCATAGTCCTCCCTAGCAACCGACTGCATAGTCCTCCCTAGAAACTAGCACATAGTACGCCCTAGCAACCAACCATAGTCCTCCCTAGCAACCGACTGCATAGTCCTCCCTAGAAACTAGCACATAGTACGTCCTAGCAACCAACCATAGTCCTCCCTAGCAACCGACTGCATAGTCCTCCCTAGAAACTAGCACATAGTCCCCCCTAGCAACCAACACATAGTCCTCCCTAGCAACCGACTGCATAGTCCTCCCTAGAAACCAGCACATAGTCCCCCCTAGCAACCAACACATAGTCCTCCCTAGCAACTAACACATAGTCCCCCTAGCAACCGACTGCATAGTCCTCCCTGGAAACCAACACATAGTCCCCCTAGAAAACATCACATAGTCCCCCCTAGCAACCAACTATAGTTCTCCCTAGCAACCAACTATAGTCCGCCCTAGCAACCGATATTATTTTCGGCTCTAGAAAACAACACACAATCCTCCTTAGCAACCAACTGCATACGAGCGTATTCCTCGCTAGCAACCGCCGCATAGTTCGCCTTAGCAACCACTTTCTAACTTAAATTCTTCAGGAAGCGAACCGCAAACCACCGCCCCCCGATTGCAGCACTTCCGGAACCGCACCTACCACCGGAACATGACGGTGGTCATCCACCTGCAGGAGATTTCGGTCACGGCCACTAAGCAGGGCTACCAGTACTCACTGCTGGACCAGGCCTGGACTGCCATGCAGGTGTTCGAGAACGGGTTTGTGTACACCGACACCTACCAGCTGCCGCTCTTCATCGGCAGCCCGAGTCAGGGCCTGCTGCAGCAGCTCACCCGGATGCGGCTGGTGGACTTCATGCAGGCAGGCGTGTCACAGGGCTACCTGAATCTCATCAACGGCGCCTCCGTGCTGGTGAAGCTGTGCGACGGCCGCCGGGAGGAGGAGCTGACGGCCGTCACGGATGACGAGCTGATCGTCATCAACCAGGACTTCATCCCGGAGAACCTGCAGGCCAACTACAAGCAGGAGGTGCAGGGCACCATACTGAAGGACATGATACCGCCCGGCAAGGAGGTGGCCAGCTTCGTTGAGATGATGGTGAAGAAGTTCAAATCGGTGAGTTGGAGATGCTTTAGACTCTGCTGGCGATATCTGGGAATGAGGGGAGAGCGGGAGGGGAGAGAGTAGGAGGGAGAGAGTGGGAGGGGAGAGAGTGGGAGGGGAGAGAGTTGGAGGGGAGAGAGTTGGAGGGGAGTTGGAGGGGAGAGTGTTGGAGGGGAGAGAGTTGGAGGGGAGAGTGTTGGAGGGGAGAGAGTAGGAGGGGAGAGAGTTGGAGGGGAGAGAGTTGGAGGGGAGTTGGAGGGGAGAGTGTTGGAGGGGAGAGAGTAGGAGGGGAGAGTGTTGGAGGGGAGAGAGTGGGAGGGGAGTTGGAGGGGAGAGAGTTGGAGGGGAGTTGGAGGGGAGAGTGTTGGAGGGGAGAGAGTGGGAGGGGAGAGAGTTGGAGGGGAGAGAGTTGGAGGGGAGAGAGTTGGATGGGAGTTGGAGGGGAAAGAGTTGGAGGGGAGTTGGAGGGGAGAGTGTTGGAGGGGAGAGAGCGGGAGGGGAGAGAGTTGGAGGGGAGAGAGTTGGAGGGGAGAGAGTTGGAGGGGAGAGAGTTGGAGGGGAGAGAGTTGGAGGGGAGAGAGTTGGAGGGGAGTTGGAGGGGAGAGAGTTGGAGGGGAGAGAGTTGGAGGGGAGAGAGTTGGAGGGGAGAGACTGACACCGCCCTCCATCTCACCCCGCACTGCAGCTGGTGTACAACCTGTATGAAGCGGACATCTACGATCAGTGATGCGGTTCTTTTCTATCAAACAACTTTCTCGGAAATTGAAACTTAAATAAAAAAACTAACACATAATTACTTTAATATGCTGTCAGGTTTCTTAAAGTACTCGTAAAAGTCGAAGAATTACCACATGGAAGATTTTAAGACTCATACAGAGAGGCAACAGCTGTGATAAGTTTTTAACAATAAATAAACTCTGTAATCCTAAAGCATGTATTTACTTTTCTCTCACCTGTAAAATATTTTAATTTAGATTCTTTGATTTTTAGATGTAGAGTTTACTTTGTGTATTGATTATCAATATATATTTAACCGTTGAATATACGACCTGTCACTCATATTTGAACGGTGCGAGTACTTAACTAAACTGAGCTTGTTTTTAATTCGAAGTTGACAAGAATGACAAAGTGGATGGCTGAGCTGACAAAGTGGATGACTGAGCTGACAGAGGTCAGTAAATGTTACGAAAACCTATTTAAAAGTCTGATTCACAATGAGTGAAAAATTGTGACTTGAGCAGCGTGCCAGCGTGTCAGTAACGAGTTTTGAAATTTGCAGCAAACTTCTTGAGGTTAAATATTGCCTCGAAAAAAGTTACGTAATACGTTTTGTTTATTATAGTCTGGGTTTAAAAGCATAAGTCCGCCAGTCAGATTGGCCAAGGAAGTTTAATTTTGATTTGAGCTCGCTAACTGCGATGAGCAAAATATTTTGTAAAGAGGCTGTGCTGCTGCTGGCGCTTCATCTTGTCAGCGGATTGGTTCTGGCGAACTCTGTGACTACAGAAGGAACAGCAGGTGAGATAGGGTTAATCAATTTTTAAAGAATGTCACTGGTTTATTGCTATTAGAGTGACCTTGGTATCCGTAGTGTGACACAATGCTACCAAGAGTGACACAAAGCTACCAAGAGTGACATGATGCTACCAAAAGTGACATGATGCTACCAAGAGTGACATGATTGTACCAAGAGTGACATGATGCTACCTTGACTTACTTGACTTAGCTGCAGGGGGCGTCCGGCGGATGCAGCGGGGAGGCGGAGAAGACCGCCCATTCCGCTAGCCCCTGGCGACCAATGACTTCCGTTGAAGTGAAGTCGCTCAGGGGGACCCGTCGGTCTCGCCTGCAGCGCGGTCCTCCTCACCGACAGTGGGGAAGAAATTGGCTCGTCCCGTGTCCCTATAGTACCGGGCGAGCAGCGGGATGCTCTCGGGCCTGCAAACGTCGGAAAAAACCGGGTTTGGCCCGAGGTGAGTGAGCCTGGCCCTGGTGAAAACCGGGCAGTGGCAGATAAAATGCTCGGCGTTTTCACTGCCTGAGCGGCAGAAGGGGCACCGCTCCTCGGGTACCTGGCCCTGAAGGAAGCGGTGGCGAGAGAAGCAGCCATGCCCGGAGAGGGCCATGCTAACTGCTCTGAGGTCTCTGCGGTTGAGCCTGAGGAGGGCTCTACGCAGGAGAGGGGAGGGGCAGGGGACGGCCGCCCGGGATTGCCTACAATTCCGGGTGTCGTGCCACCTGCGGAGATGCTCGGAGTCAGTCCAACGCTTAACGCGGGAGTTGATCACCGAGGCGGGGATGGGGGCCCCCGGGCCCGGCCCCAGCAGCGCGCCGGCGGAGCCAGCCTTGGCCAGCAGGTCGGCGCGCTCGTTGCCGAGGAAGCCGGCGTGGCCCGGGATCCATCTGAGCTCTACCTGGTTGCCTAGCGCAAGCCCGTTGAGCTGGGTGTTGCAGTCCAGGACGGACCTGGAGCTGGTGGTGCAGCGGCAGAGGGCCCGAAGGGCTGCTTGGCTGTCAGAGTGAAAGATAAGCTTCCGACCGCTAAGCTGCCTTCGGCGCAGTTCTGCCGCGCAGGAGCTGATGGCAAGCACCTCGCTCTGAAAAACACTGGAGTTGAGCCCAGTGTGCTGGGAGTAGCTCCACGCCACTTCTCCCTTGAAGAAGACGCACGCTCCGAAGCCTGAAAGACCATGCTTCATAGAGCCGTCAGTGTAACAGTGGACTTCAGAATCGCTCCAGCTGTCACTCGCCTCATGTCGAGGCTGAATAGTGACCTTATACCTTTGGCTCAGGAGAAGGGTGGCTGGGATCGAGTCCGTGAGGATGTTGAGCCCGCCACATTTTTCTAGAGCCTTGAGGCAGAGGTCAGAGTGCGGGATAAGCGACCGCTTCTTAAAGGCCCGCACTTTCTTGAAGGCCACCCCAGCATCCAGAAGACGCCGGGTGCTCTTCGCCGCCTCTCCTTTGATATAAATATCCAGAGGAGGGGTGCAGAGGAAGGCATTCATGCCTTCAAAAGGAGTAGAGGGTGGAGCGCCCATAGTCATGCGGCAGGCTCTGCCCTGGATTTTGTAGAGAGCGTCGAGGTTACTCTTGACGCCCAGACCGCTAGCCCACACGAGGCTGGCGTAACTGATCGAGGGGCGGATGATTGCAGTGTAAATCCACCACAGCTTCCTGGGGGTGAGCCCCCAGGTGGTGCCCACGGCGCGCCTGATCTGAGCCAGGACAGCCAGGGCTTTTTTGGCTTTAGTTTGAATGTGCGGAGTCCAGTTGAGCCTGTGGTCCAGAGTGAGGCCCAGGCAGCGGACCTGCTTCTCCATGGAAATGTTCTTTCCATAGAGGGTGAGGGGCTTAATGGTCCAGAGCAGTTTGTTGGTAAACATGACCGCTGTGGTTTTCGACTCTGAGAGTCTAAGGCCACATTGGTTTGCCCAACGCTCCGCTCGTCCCAGAAAGCCCTGCAGAAGATCTCTGATGGTGTCAACCGAGGGGCCCGCGCAGATCGCGGTCACGTCATCGGCATAGCCCACCTTGAGAATGGGGTCGTGGAGATCACTGCAAAGCAGCTCATCCATGACCATGTTCCAGAGAACGGGGGTGAGAACTCCGCCCTGGGGGCCCCCTTTTTGGACAGGCGCCGAAATAGAGCTGCCGTTCAGGTGGGCCACAACAGTGCGGTTCCGGATCATGAACATGATCCACCGGACAAGGTGAGGGTGCGTGGCCCTGGATTCCAGGGCTCTGCAAAAGGCCTCGAAGATGACGTTGTCGAAGGCCCCCTCGATGTCCAGAAAAAGCGAGAGGGCAAAGCCGCTGCCAAGAACGGCCCTCTCCAGGAAGTCAACAATGACATGGAGGGCACTGTCGGTAGACCTGCCCGCGCGGAAGGCGTGCTGGTTCTGCGAGAGTGGGAAGCGCTTCAGCTCGACTGAAAGTAGGCGCCAGAGCACCAGTCTCTCGAGGAGCTTGAGGCAGAAAGAAGTGAGGCTGATAGGCCTGAAGGCCTTCACCGATTGGTAGTCGCTCTTTCCAGGCTTGGGGATAAAGACCACCCGGGCCTCTCTCCATGCAACTGGTACATAGCCCAGTTCCACACAAGCTCGAAGGAGACGACAGAGCAGGTCCAGAAAGCGGTGGTTTTTCACCGCCTCGTGCAAGAACGCTGGGTAGATGCCGTCGGGCCCAGGCGCCTTGAACGGGTTAAAGGACCTTGCCGCTCTAATAATGCGGTCTTTGGTGATTATAGACTTTGCTAGGCCTTGCCCTCCCACTGTGTGGTCAGGCGGGCCCTGCTGAGTCGGAGATTTAGGGAAGAAACTGTTGAGCATTAGCTCCAGAGTCTCTTCAGAGCTCCCTGTGACCGAGCCGTCAGGTCTCTTCACAACAGAGAGTTTAGAAAAACGGTCATTCGTGAGTGCCTTAACCACGCGGGCTACGGGGCGAGAGCCCTCAAGCCCTTCGCAGTATTGGCGCCACTTGGCCGTCTTGGCCCTTCTGACTTGGCCTTAAACTCGTGGATCGCACGGGTATAGGCCTCTCTGTCAGATGGGTCTTTGGTTTTGAGCGCTCGCCTTTGGAGGGTCCTGGCTCGGCGCCGAAGGGCCCCGAGCTCTGGGTTCCACCAGGGAGCAGATTTCTTGCCTTTATAGGCTTTTAGAGGGCAGGCTGCTTCAAAGGCAGTGGTGATCGCCCCACTCAGGGAGGAGGCGAGATCATCCACCACCTGGCAGTCAGAGAGGTCACTGGGGGGTCAAGATCCCGAAGGCCGCGGCTCAGCTTCGAGCCAAAGGCGGCCCAATCGGTGTTCCTGACGTTCCGACTCCAAGTGACCTTAGGCTTTTGCTTGGTCGGCCCAATGCAAAAGCGGATAAAGCGGTGGTCCGAGAGCGAGTCCTCGTCCCACACTCGCCAGCCCGTAACTGCGGAAAGCAGTCCGGGTGAGGCGATGGTGGTGTCGATGACTTCGGCCCACCGCCCATTATTGAACGTTGGTGCATTGCCCACGTTACAGAAATTGAGGTTAGTGCTGCTGACATAGGCCAGCAGCTCCTCGCCTCTGCTATTGATGTTCTTGCTGCCCCAATGCAGGTGGTGTGCGTTCACATCCCCTGCAATGAGCAGCTCGAACCGATGGGACGCAGCATAGTCAATAAGGTTGACTAACGCGTCGCAGACAACTGGGGCATCGCCCGGGAAATAGGCAGATGCTACCAGCACAGGTTTATTGGGAATGAGGTTATTGATTTGAACAACACAGATGTCCCCAGACGAGAGATCAGGTCTCATCCATGCCTCAAAAGCTTTTGCAGCAAAGACCAGAGATCTTGGGCGAGGCTGAGAGCCCGCCATGCAAAAACAGTGGTAGCCAGATGGCACATTATTTGGCTTACCTTTAGTCATCCAGGGCTCCTGTACGAAGACCAGGCCCGGAAGCTGTTGCTCTGCCGTGCGCATCAGGTTGACCGACGCCGCCACGCAGTGCTGGGTGTTGATCTGCAGACACCAGGTAGTCGCTGGCATCATTGCAGATCGGATGTTGCAGCCGCCAGGAGTTCCTCCTCCTCCTCGGCGCTCACCGGCTTCGGGTCGGGGTCGCCGGTGTCCATGGGCTCTTCTTCAGCAAAAGGCCCCCGATTGACCGGAAGGCAGTAGGCAGCGTTCGCCGCCCTTTGCCCACCATCCATGGGGTCCTCCGCCTCAGATTGGCCCAATGCCCTGGAGCAGCCAGCCGCCTGGGCAGGCGGGTCCGTCTCCAGTCGGCCCTGCCCCGAGGGGTTAGGCCCAGCTGGGACGTCCCCACCCTCCCTGGACGAGCTGGTGCGCCTAGGCGTCCCGGCGACCTCTCGCCTCAGCTGGGTGATTTTGGCGGTACGGACTGCCTCAGCTGCACGCTGGTACAGGCCGCGCCGCTTGGTGCTGCGCGCCGGGCGTCGGTCGCCTCCGCCCTCAGCAGCGCGCTCAGCTTTGCCCGCGCGGCCGTGCTGCCGGGCAGGGCGGTTTGCTTTGGCAGTCTGAGCAGAGGCTTGCGCCTCGGCCCCGGCCGCCTCCGCATCCCGCCCGCCCTGCTCACTGCCACGGGGAGGGTCGGCCTCGTAGGAGCGGATGCGCAGCTTCCAAAGGCCGACGTTGATGAAGCTGCCGTGTGGATAGCGCCTCATCCAGGCGTCCGACAGCCCCAGGATGGCTGTGAAGCCAGTGCCGTCGGTGCGCTTAAGGGTGTCATGCACCACTAGGCCCGCGGCGGGAAGCTCTCGGTTGACTGCTAGCAGTACTTTCCGGAGCTCGTCAGCAGAGGTAACAACGCTCCTGGCCGGGACCCAGATTCGATGCCTCTTGGTCCGTGGGCGCTCGTCCTCTCTGCAGAAGGCTAGGTTGAGGTCCCAGCTCTGCTCGGGCAGCAGCTCAAGGAGCCGCCGACCCGAGTCAGCATCACTGGGCCAAATGAGAAGGCACGAGTCCCTCGTCGCATTCGAATGAATGTTCAGAGGCGTGCCCTTCAGAGTAAGCTTCCACAGGAGGCCATCAACGGCACTTCTCACCTGCTTCAGCTGATCGGGAGACAGGCGCGCGTCCTTTCCCAGGATGACAACCGCCGGTTGCCTCTTTGCCGCATCAGCGTAGGAGGCCCGGGGGTCAGTGGAGCTTTCTTCAGGTGGGCTGTCCACCCTCCCGGCTGCATCGGCCTCCCTATCCTGGGCAGGGGCTTCCGTGGGCTCGAGGCCCTCTTCCGCCACCGCCCCAGACTGGGAAGCTTCCGCTGCCGCGGGCCGTTGGCCCCTGGCACCGGTTTGGCTTCCGCCCTCCTTGGCCCGCCTCGCCTTGTTAAGTCGACGGCGGGCAGCTCCAGAGGTGGTGCTGCGTTGCTTAGCAGCTTGAGTAGCAGGTGTCTTCTCGGAGGCACCGCTCAGAGTTGGCTCCACGGGTCTCGCCGAAGCGTCCCCGATGGTAGCAGGTGGTATGGCCGAGGAGCCCACGGCCCCAGCCGAGGCCGGAGGCACTGTGTCATCCACAGCCGGTTTGTTACTTCGGTTAGAAGCCATTGGCTGGAAATAAAAAGGTGGGACTTCCTGTAGAACACAGGCAAAGAGCCGCAAGGCCGCAACCCCAAACCAAGCGGCAGGCCCCCAAAAAGCAAAATACCACCCTGCGGGGGGACCCAAAAGCGCAAGGGGAACCGTTAGCGACCAGACTACTCCCTGGCCAAGCGTCCATCAGCACGGAGTTACACTGGGACATTAGAGGGTGCGTTTATGGTCACACCAGGACCCGGCGCCAACGAATCAGCTCGGCAGGGCCCAAGGGGGCCTGCCTTAACACCCACGGGACGAGTACCCTTCGAAGTGCGCCTTGCAAGGTGAAAATCAGGAGACAGAGTCTCTTGAGCTATCAGCCCGCCAGGGGAGGCAGGTGTGAGCATCGCTGGCTGGGATAAAGGCCATACCAGTCTCATACTGCACAGATAGTTCACCACGCCATTACGTGCAGGACCCGGGGTCCTGGGGGCAACAGCCCCGGCCATGATGCTACCAAGAGTGACACAATGCTACCAAGAGTGACATGATGCTACCAAGAGTGACACAATGCTACCAAAAGTAACATGATGCTACCAAGAGTGACATGATTGTACCAAGAGTGACATGATGCTACCAAGAGTGACATGATGCTACCAAGAGTGACATGATGCTACCAAGAGTGACATGATGCTACCAAGAGTGACATGATGCTACCAAGAGTGACATTGTTCCTCATCAATTCCAGCAGCTCCAGCCGGCTGCGGTCGCCCCGACACTCAGCCGGACATCCGCGGGGCCGCCGCTCCCAACGTCATCGCCGAGGCGGCGCCGCACAGCTGGCCCTGGGTGGCGTCGTTGCAACTGCGCGGCCATCACAGGTGCAGCGGCACCATCCTCAGCTCCGACTGGGTGCTCACCTCGGCCAGGTGCGCCGATCTCAGCCCGACGCCGGCAGACTGGCGAGTCGATGCCGGCCGGCACTGCCGCGACTGCCCGCCGGAGCAGGGCGAAGCCGGCTCGCTGCTGCAGCGGCGCCGAGTGGCGAGGATCGCCCGCCACCCCGGCTACAACTCCAGCAGCGGCCGCGGCGACCTCGCCCTGCTGCGACTCGGCTGGCCGCTGGAGTTCGGCGGCTCGCGCGTGGCCCCGGCCTGCCTGTCGGCAGGCAGCGTCGATGCCGACGCCCAGCTGGACGGCGCCGCCTGCTTCGCCACCGCCTGGGGCGACCTCAGCAGCAGCGGCGTCGGCGACTCGCCACGACTGCAGCAGGTGCTGCTGCCGATCG